>CAJQUW010013566.1:0-255172 GCA_907163375.1 Prostheceraeus crozeri | reverse complement strand
TCTGACTTGTAACAGCCTCAGAATTAGACAACTCCTCGTCTGTAGACAATAATCAAACGAAGTTAATGATCACAGCTGTACCTTGTCATCTAACTGAGTACCCAAGGGACCAATCCTTCATCTCAGGGTTCAAGTAAGACTTCTCAGTCGTGTTGTAGTTTCACTCAGTGACAGATCAAGTCTATTCTAAATCCAATTGCGAACTTGAAAAATGTGGGGGTGGGAGAATACAAGTATCACCTCTTAATGCATACAGAAACCGGTCACAGATAGGCTATCAAACGTAGCGATCGCTAACCAATATGACCAACAGTCCTTCTGTGCACACCCCTAATGGGTTAGTGATGCTGTTAGAGATTTGTTAGCCTAACAGTTCTTCTATGCGGTCGCCCCAGAATGAAAAGAAAGTTGTGGAAGATCATAATATTTTCCATCACAGAAGGTATAACAGATCCATTTTATCTTGTTAATGCATTTGTAGCGGTCTGCACAGAATTAGGGTTAAGCGTGGATGAATATTTAGTATCTAAAATGTATACGCGGTTATGTTGCGCAATAGGTCTACTGTACTTGAAATGGTTATCCTACATGTCGCTCATGAGATAAGATATCACACGCAACTAACATCGGATGTTTACTTCATGAGCAAGATATATGTGCAAGCGTCTGTGTTCAAGTATTCACTTACAGAATGATGTCGTTTTTACTGACTGCGGTTCTATCGATGCTGACCTTGAAACTCATTCCTCCATGCCATGGATCCGCTCGCACTGTCTCATTCCCTCTAAATGCTTGTGCAAATCGATTGCTGATCATGCGTCTGTTATTTGATTGCTTCAAACGTAAATCTCACTGATTATGATGAATGTTCGCATCTCCCATGGATGGGTATCAAAACTTTAGAATTTCCTGCAATCCAAGTAGAAAATGCGAATCAATTGATTTGGACAATTTGGTATCTGAACAGCTGAGTCTTTATCGTCTTTCCATAAAAGATTGTCCAATAATCGCAAGAGTTCTTCCAAATACCTCTCTGGTTAAATGGTCATGGAAAGTTAACTTCGATTGGACGGCAGAAATCGGCACAAGTGATCTTGCGTTCTTCTTTGATCTCATCGTCAAAACGCAGGAGAACATAAAGAAAGATTGTCAATTAAAACAACGTGAAAATTCATGGAGGTGAACTGATGCACATCCCGTCTAATGTTCTCTTTCACTGTCCTCTGATTCAAAGCTTAAGTCTGCAGAAAGGCAAAATAACCTCTTTACTTCCAATTGATCTTGTTCTGTTGTTCTTCAATGAAAGAATGCAAGATATTGAACTTATCGAGAATCCTCTGAAGACGACCGGAGATGAAATTATCTCTACAGCATTTGAAGCTCTTCGTCAATATCTAGTATTCCAGTTCCCGCAGCGTATTTCTGAAATGCAAGATAGTTTCAGCAATGAACACTTATGTTCGTAAACAAATTAAGTCGGCGATCTCAGGTAAGGTCAAAAGCATGCGGACATGAAAATAAATGCATAGTGATTATATTGAGGCATCTTTTTGATATGTTCAAATATTAAATATACGAGTATGACACTATGCATTTCTATTGCAATCAAATAGTAAAATTGCTGCAATCGCAAAATATTAGTGGAAGAAAGATCAATCTCGATCATATAAGTTGATACTAACACATATATTACAATAGAACCAAATTTTGAATAACAAAAGAAATTAAAATTATTCAATATCTATGTTCCTATCCAGTACGTTACATGGCAATTTTTACCATAGAAATTACTAACTATGTCGCTACAATGTTAACTTCCAAGCAAATGATCAAATCGGAGATTTTGGCAAATAATCACATTCAGACAGCCCTATGTACATATTTATGATACCACTCTTGGGACATTGACTTTGCTGGCTAACCCCATCAAACATAAAAATGATATTCATTTCTTATAGGATTCTGTATGATGACATGCACCACATGGAACAAACCGCATGCTAAAATTGCAAATGACTACATTAGTTAGGATAGAGTAGATAATGTCTTTTAAATTTCATTATACTGCAACAATATGAAATGTGTTTGACGAGGCAATGCGGAATGTAGTAAATTTGGGACACTGCACGCGGTCATTTTAGTTCATGATTTTAAAGTTGATCTAATCTGAATGGGAATTTATTCGTTAATATTAGATTTGTTTTGAGTGACGTATGAATTGGCCAGCTTCTCTTCTGCATCATTACCTTCAAATAAGCGCAAATATTTGGGGCAGTCTGCACACGCTTGTGTGCTTACTCGGTCAACAAATGTATCCATTTTATATAACAACGTTTGTCAGAAAACTTGTCTTTTGTATGTTAAATCCTTAGCTCAGAGCCAATTTTCATTCGATGTTATGATTTTCGAGTTCAGCATGAAAAATTGTCTAAACATGCAAGTTTCAAAGAAAACGTAGATGCAAAGTTGAGAACAAAAATTGTCCAAAATGTTGTTGTATGAAATGGATTTATTGCAGGTGGATTGCAGAATTTTTAACTTTTGTCCTTAATTCTATCATTTTTTTAATTTCATTTCAGGGTTGGCATAATCAAACCAGACTTACCCAACATTTATTGGTGGATATACTCAATGATCTGGACAACGATGTCGATAAATCTGAAATATCCCAATTCTGTCTTCTCTACTCAAGGACTCAACTGAGTAACATCAAGATGACGGATAATCATCTCAAAAAGATGCCACTAGTTCTATTTGGTCAGAGCAGTGTTGTGCATATTCAGCTTCAAGGGAATTATATAAGCTCTTTCCTTACTTTTCAATTGTTAACATGTGATCGATATTTACTAAGAACTCTTAATCTAAGTGGCAACAATCTTCAACAACTGTCTGACAAGTTTCTCAAGCAATTCCACGGTGTGAGGAGTGTAGATTTCTCAAACAATTCACTTACGGACATCAGCTCGTCCTGCTTTCATCATTCAGTCAATTTAGATTTGCTGGACATCAGCTTCAATTATCTCCACGAAGCAAAACCCTTTGCCTTCAAATTCAGAGTTTACACAGCTAATTATTCTTACAATCAAATATCTATTATTTCATTGGACGATAACGGATTTGGTAAATTTGTTGAGCATCTTGATCTGTCGCACAATCAGCTGGAATATCTGAAGTCGGGGACAATACGGTATTTTACTGGCATCAAAACTATTGATCTAAGCAACAACCCATCGTTATTATAGACGTTCAGATGTTTGCTACAAGTCCACGTTTGTCGGATAATGCACGAGTAGTGATAAGGCTATTTAACATTCCCGAGACTGTTATTTGTGATTGCTCATCGGCCTTTATATTTTCATATGTACAGAAGAAAACAATTTATCACCAACCCAGTCTTCGACTTTACAAGAGTCAGAAATGTCAGTCAGTCTTCGGTGAGAGATTTGTTTATGACAAACATAATAGAATTCAAGCTTTTTTTTGCCTTGTCAAAAGTCCATCAAAAAATGCTTTGATTGAGAAAATGAAATGTGACAATCATATCTCTTATTGTCCACCTCGATGCTATTGCATATTTACTAAAGCACTTCGAAGAGTTATTGTGTATTGTGAGGATTTGGACCTCCATGAGATTCCATATATTAATGTTCGGGCTACTCGGATTCAAATTACTGGCAACAATTTAGGTTACATCGCAGGCTCTCCTTTTAATGATTGTCTTCAAAATGTGACACAATTACGTCTTCAAAATAATCAGATTCGTTACTTGCAAAATGGTATTTTCAAAACAATGCCGAAGATGACCATGCTGAAACTTGAACAAAACTTGATATCTTACATAGAACCGGGAGTATTTGAGGGTTTGCATAATTTGCATCACCTGAAACTAAAGGATAATCTGATCTTTAAGCCAACATTCAAATCATTCCGTTTAGTAAGTACCTTGGCAATTCTGAATTTGAGAGAAAATCCAATAGTTTGTGACTGCAAAACTGTATTACCCTTTATTCATTGGAGCAAGCACATTAATGCATTGTTACCCAATACCTGCCGGGTTGAGGAGGATATGAGAGTGGTGACAGGAGGAAAAGACGTTATCCCTTTAACCGAAATGACCCTGAAAAATGCTTGCCATTCTTTTGCCGCATTCAAGAAAAGAAACTTTTAACACAGGACGCTCAATTCAAATAACGATGACCGTTGTTCCGGTTTCGATAGTGTTAATCATTTCTGCATTGTTCTTCACCAATTTTGCCAAACGTGTGTACATCCACTTGGATAGCAAATTGACATGGTCAATAGCTCGCTCAATTTTTCGGTTACGGACACAGCACAAAAATGAATATGATGTTGGGTTCCTCTTTACAGATACTCAATCTGGTAAATATGATGAAATACGAGACCATTTGCGTGGTACAACACGTCGAAATATATCTACAATTAGTCTGTTTCATCACCTGCCAGGAGCTGCTCGCTTAAGAAGTATTCTTGAACTCTTAAGAAAGGTACAAGTTTGTGTCGTGATTGCATCTAATGATTTACTACAGGACGATTATTATTACGAAGCTCTCTGTATCATCTTGTATGAATTCAGTCGACCAAAGAGTCGGATACCAAACGATGTCGTAATTGTCACATTGACTGACCAAGTTTGCAAAAGTGAGAAATGGCACATTATCTCTGATAATCCTCATCGACTGCAGATTTTGAAATGGAATGAACGACGTTTCTGGGCAAAATTGTTGATAAGTTTTCCACCTCCGCACATTAATGAAAAACTTAATATTTCCGACGAAAATCAGCAACTTATCAATGCAGCTAATTGATTCAGTTTGCATCACTGTGATCAAGGAGTCCATTATGAGCTTACCATCATGAGCTGCATGACCTACTGTATTAAACCGATGACAATAATTCTAATAAAAATACATGTATAATCTTCTTTCCAGCATCACTCAAAGGCTTTGGCTTTCAATTATCGGCATATGAAGGGGGTTTTTGATGGCGAGTCAACTAGCTATGACGTAACATAGATATCTCACCGCGGACAGTGATATGCGACTGAAACTTGTCAACTTCATTTCAGCATCAATCAAAAGAAATCCCTTGTCAGTTATCAGTGGTCGGAGGATGACGAGTCAGCTTTCTATGACGCAACAGAGATATCCCACACACTCGTGACAAGTCAAGATACAACAGTGTCCTGCGATAGATCAAAGTCATGAAGTTTACAGCAAAAATCAGCATGTACATGTACAATAACTCTCAGAAATAAGCACTCTCGAAAAAGCACAACAATGAAAATATCATACTATTTAATTGGAAAATACTAAAGAAAACAACAGAAAATCGAAAATATGCAGAATGATACCTGTACATCACATTTAAAATTATAAATTATTAAGATATCAAGTTTGTAAGTTTTCTCATTTTTCCAAAGCACACTTCTCCAATTATTTGTCAAGGACTCATGTCGTTTGCCCTACTCACACCCATTCTTTATGTTTTCTCCGATGTGAACTGCCTACATTTTGATCAAATTGCTTTCTGGGCTTGGTCGATGGATACATTGAGAAGATGACAGAATACAGAGTAGTTCCACAAGTATTTGAGTCGTTTGACCTGAAGTCAAGGGCTGCTTGAACAAGATAACGCGCCTTTCCATGTCAGCAAGGAATGATTGAGGAGTTTAGAAGAGGCTTCAGAGTGCTTCCTCTGCCGACATCATCAGTGGACCTGAACTCTATATCGAGGACCTCTAAGCGATTGTCAAGCAAATTTTGACATCTGTTGTGATCTCATTGTTGTTATGCTCAAATTATACAGCTGTAAATACTTCTATGTCGTAAATTTATTCAACTATCGCTTTAAAGATGAATTAACATCTGTGTATTCATAATTTTTGTAATATCAGGTTAACGAAAATGCAGACTTCTCTCTCTTTCCTCATCATCTATGACTCGACTCGATTCAGGCAGAAGTGATGCTTAGGGTCAATTAACCTTCAAGTCAGCGACGACCAATAGAATCGCTTATGTGAGACACTGATCGACACAGCTTCTCTTTCCTTTCACTGACAGGAGAGCGAAGCGATACCCAGTTCCAGAAAATCGGCAAATGACTGAGCACCAATAAAATGCTCCAGGTGGATGATCGATCCCACACCATTCGGAGATACATCAAAACTCCTTGCTGACGAACCGATCGCTCTCTCACTCTCTCTCTCTCTCCCGCCTGTGCGCACGTTCTCTTGTTGTGCATCACTGACGCTGCCGCGACACCTCGTCTCACGGACCTCAATGCCAAATTCTTAGACAAGACCTATGGTCAAGTCTGCAGCGTAGCTCATTTCCTGCCTCTGTGTCCTGCTCGCCTTCCGGTGCTAAGTTGATGACTGTACGTACACTCACCTCATTCTCAGCGAACGCCAAATCGGCTCTCTTAAGGGCCACCACCTGCCTTGCATCTAATAAATGCATTCACTCACAGCTTGGCCTTTTTTCTGTTCGTACGTTGGGGAGGTTGTAACACAGGGATGTTGCAAACTTGCTGTCGCGTACTGTGTCTGCAGCTATACACGCATCACTAGTTGTGGAGAAGACTACTGGTGCTTTATTCGATGAGTCATTTTGTTCGACAGTATAGGAGACTTTATTTAGTTTGCACTTGCAACGCTGCTGAGATTCAAACTGGAAATGCAATCCAACTTTGATGTAATAAGTGATGCAAAGTGATGGAAGAAAACTAAAGTTGGAATGACCCCGATCTGATTTTGATGTGTGAGTGATTCAATCGTCCCCATAAGTGTCAAAGAAAAACCAAAACCAATAATATATAATTAATATAATATAAATATATAATTATAATAATATAACAAAACCACAAATAATAATACCAAACCGTCCACATCGCTCCGTCTTCATTTGACGGACGACCAACTCCGCATCGCTTCTGCCATCCGCATCGGAGCCCCCGTATCCATTGAGCACATCTGCGCTCGTTGTTGCTCTAAGGCGGACGGCGGTGGCACGCACGGCTTCGTCTGTCCCCGCAGCAAGGGCCGACATCTGCGCCATACGCTGATGAACGAGGTGGTGGACCGGGCGATGCACTCCATCCAGCTGCCCACTATGCTGGAGCCTACTGGACTGCTGTTGGACAGGAACCTGAAGCGGACGGCATCAGCCTGTCCCCGTGGGAGCTCGGAAAGCCGATCGCGTGGGATGTCACGTGTGCACATCCATCCGCGAAATCCTGGAGCTCTACGACTTCAAGTGGCGGATCAGTGGCGACAGCGGTGGAGAAGAGAAAGTCGGTGAAATACTGTGACCTCTATGAGGACTTCGCATTCCAGCCCGTATCCGCAGAAACTTACGGTGCTTACGGTGAACAGACATTCTCCTTTCTGAGGGAACTTGGAAGCCGTATTGACGCCAAGACCGGCGAGAAAGACGCGTGGCTTTACTTTCGCCAACGCCTCGCTACTGCCATTCAAATAGGGAACTGTGCATGCATTCTTGAGACCCTTCCGGCACCCGGAGATGCACTTCCCGACTTGTACTGACTTTTGATTTGCTTTGTTTTCTTGTTTTTGTGTTTTAATGCTAATAAAGGCTTTTTCGATAATAGTAATAATAAAAAAATAATAATAGTAATAATAATAATAAGTCGTTTATTCAAGTGAAAATGAAAATCATAAAGTACAGAAGTCATGGTATACATGTACAACCAATTGTAATTACATGGTAAAATTCAGCAAACATGGTGTATTTTAGTCCATCAAAAATCTCGAAAATTATATTATTTAGCGCCTGGTAGTTGCATTTGGTTTTCGTAAGATGCATCATATGTGCTAGGCCACAACATGATCACTGTTAGGAAATCTGTAGCCGAATTTTTGACGTGAGACCGTCGGTGTGATGACCGAAAGTTAATGTACATCTTTATATACATGTCTTTATTTGTTTACATCTGTAGTCTGTTGAGGACATTTCATATACCTACCGAATTTCACTGAGTCCGAGTTAACTCGCATCGAGACGCAGACAATGTCACTGAACCAATTTAGGTAATTCTCTCTGTGTTTCTGAAGGGTTTAAGTCACTTCATACTGAGCAGGAGTTAACTCGCTGTTCGTGAAATTGGAACACCCCAGCATCCCGAGTTGACTTTATCTGGGAAAACTTTATCTGTCAACTTTGCCTGCCCTACCGATACGAGTTAACTCGGGATTCGTGAACAGTGGAAGGGAAAACTTTATCTGTCAAAATGACAGTTGCCTGCCCTACCGGTACGAGTTAACTCGGGATTCGTGAACAGTGGAAGGGAAAACTTTATCTGTCAATAACAGTTGCCTGCCCTACCGATACGAGTTAACTCGGTGATTCGTGAACAGTGGAAGGGAAAACTTTATCTGTCAATAACAGTTGCCTGCCCTACCGATACGAGTTAACTCGGGATTCGTGAACAGTGGAAGGGAAAACTTTATCTGTCAATAACAGTTGCCTGCCCTACCGATACGAGTTAACTCGGGATTCGTGAACAGTGGAAGGGAAAACTTTATCTGTCAATAACAGTTGCCTGCCCTACCGGTACGAGTTAACTCGGATTCAGTTTCCTGCTGTACTCCATTGTCACCGTCAACTGCTGATAACGCTCGATGCTATATAAATATAAAATAAATTATAAATATAAAATGTATATATAAAATATATTCCAGATCTTGAATAATTCCACTACATGGGATAGTTAATATAACAAGTGGAGCTTAGAGATGCAATGAGTAATGGATTTCAATGCAACCTAGGGCCTACTACCCGAACATATGACATTGGGTCGTGGACAATTGTTTGATAAGCAAAGTTTGCGCGATAAATTTCGATTGACGTAGGTACAGTAATACACTCACTCGATCTTGGGAAACTGTTTGGCGAGCTCATTGTTTCAAACTCTTATGCGTTAGCTAGCGGTGATCAATGTAAACTTAAAATATTTGAATTTAAGCTGTAGTGGAGAGAGTTCTCAATTGACGTCGCAAATCACTAGAATTCCCTCACAGGTGAAGAAGTAAATGTCCCTTCAGCGAATCACTTTTAATCAAGTTCGTGTCGCAGACAAAACATTTCGTAATATCAGCACAGGCAGTTATCAAATTGTTCATCTCAGAACTTTTATTGTAGAAAAACTTTTATTGTATTGGAACTTAGAATTTGTTGACCGTTTGAAGCTCTCTTGTGGAGACGGGATATAGATATCCGCATATATTGTTATTGTATCAATGTTATTATTATATCAATCTCCGTTTTGCTTCGTTATTTTGATAATCTGTTTTCAATTTGCTAGTGCTTGATTGACTTTGAAAATGCAGTTAACATTGTCATAAATTATAAGGTAGACTCATTATATAACTCATTAGATTAGTAAATAAGTAACTTCGAGTATTTCTGCTCATCGCACAAAACATGATATCAAACTGCGAATAATGGCATTGTTCAATATCATATCGTAGGGATTCTCGCTTATACGGAGCACCGGTAGGCCTACCATTCATGCATTTCATGAATGATTATGTGGAAATTGAATAATGTCTAATGGCATAAATAGTACCTGACGATCAAACCGTTAACCAACCGATATAGAGACGCCACCCACACACCTACCCATCCCCGACCGTCCAGTTCTTGATACACTGGCCACCGACCAGCCAGTTTTGAATACATTGCATTTTGTCCATTGTATTGTGGACATTGGACAACTGTCGACCTAGCCCTGACTTTGTTTGAGTACTCAACTCTTTCTTTGTTTTTTTCTTTCTTTAGCATGCCAGAGCGCATCAAAATTACATATTTGCAATTTGAAATTAATATAACTCTACTGACTTTTATTCCCTGCGTATGTGGATCAATTTGCATCTAGCATTTTTAATCCTAGTTATAAGTTTCGCTTTGACAGAGAATTTACTTAGAGTGCCAGTCATGTGTCAGAATGACAACGCTATTATTGGGCAAACTATTGCGATTTAATCGACACGTTTGCGTAGTATACTGATTACAAATAGAAAAAAAGATTTTGCCTTTACTTGGTGAGTTGTTCCATCATTGATTCGATCTTCAGCATTGCTACACAAAGTTTTAGGCCTGAAATCTTGAACATGCTTTCCACAATACACGTATGACTTATATGTACATGTACTGCCTCTATGGTAGTTCGGAAAACTTACCAAAGATCATCAAATATGAATGCATACATCATTAATGTACAACTACATACATGTATGCACAGCTACCCGGAACTCCTAAACTTAATAATATTTATAAGTGCATGATGCTCTTGATAATAATGGTACCACTTTATAAAATTTGTTGAGACTTGAATAATTTCTCAAATCATGGCAAATGCGTGACAAAACTTGCAACGCTGTTACAAAATAATAAAGTTGTGATTATATAAAGAAGTGTATAGGAATGGTCCGTGATTGTAGAATATTCAAGTACCCTACATAAATTGATAAAACTGACAAGTAACATGACATAATTTGGTATAGTTTGTAAACTACTTGATATGATGCTTACAATTTTGACAAAATTTGTCAAGCTGACTGGCAAATTTTGTCAAGTTTTTGACAGGGCTTTGGCAAACGTTTGCAAATTATCAACAGTTATCTGTCTCGGGTACTTCATAACCATAACAGAAATACCTTCGCAAGTCATACGTCTGTAATACAGCAGTAAAAATGACAATCTCATGTAGGCCTGAAGCAGACCTAATTATTCAAATGCAGCTGCTGCAAGTCCATGACCAATGCTCTCTCTTGGACGATTGAATTTGCCATTGCAAATTTTCGGGCACAAATCCGAGGATATCTTCTCAAGAATTTTGCCATCACCTTTTTGTCAACCCTCGAAATAGGTCCCACTCAACAGGACTTATCCAATGCTTTTTCTTCTTCAGACGAATCAACAGTATAAAGCTCTTGGATCAATTGGGAAATAAATTCTAGTGAGCAATATACTCGAAGAAAAGGTCTCTTTACACATACTCGTACGCCCATTCAAGCATTCATGTCCTAAGTTGCGGCACTGTCCAATATGTTGTAAAACAAGCAGGCTTATAGTGGGCAACGTCGGCAATGTCAGTGGATCGTGTATAGGCACGAATTATTCTGTCAAACACATCAAAAGTGCACTATTTTCTTGTTGTTTATGATTAGCATGCTGTTATGTTGTCATCAGTTGGATTTGCAATCACCCGAAGTAATATTGCAGCGTGTTTTGTTCTTTTGGCTTGTAAGATAGCAAGCTCATAATGTTTTCACGTTCGAAGAAAGAATTTCTGTAAAATGCTATGTCCTTCAGGGATAAGCTTCGGTGAACTCTTGCTGTAGAGAAGCATTGTGCCAAGATATAATATATATTTGCTGGTCAGATACCTTGCTACTTCCATCAGAAAAAAATTAATAGCTATGATATCCGCCGAGGAGAGTAGAAAGTCGCTTCACAGCATACAGACCGAATGGTGCATGGGTCCTAATTGGCCACTTATATGCTTACATATAATATACTCTTAATATGCGCTAATATAACACTTATAAGTCACAAATGGCCATTCATGAAATTTTTGCTGTTCTCAAGTCAAAGGAAAATAGCAATATAATGAGCTATGTTACAAAATTTACAATACGCATGTAATGTCATGTAGACCTAATACGCGTGGCCGTTTTCAATGGAACGTGATATTAAGTATCAAAAATGTACAATTTTACACACACGAGCTCTCATCTACTGATGAAATTCAATGAAATCAATTTAGTCAACATGGTTTTTGCAAGAAAAAAGTTTTTGAGAGCCAGAGGACCATTTAAAGATGCATGTGTCATTTTGACACATCGTCGGCATTCAAGATAATTTGATCTTCCGGCTTGCTAGTGTCAAAGGTGAGCCAAAAGATCTTTGAGCCGAAACCCGCTCAAATAGCCTATACATAAATGCTATCGTTCTTTTTTGTCCAGCAATTGTTCGTGTGGACATGCGAAAATGGAATGTTTTGAATATCAAGTGATTTTTTTGTCAAAAATCTTGCATGAAATTTAACACATGCACAAAATTTAACACGGCACATCGAGGAACCTATTAAGTGGGCAAAAAGGAATTCCTCATACCTTACAGAGGTAGGAAAAAAGTCGTGCGTCGCCTGCGGATTAATGTGAGTTCCAGCAAAGTGCCTCGAATGCCAAAATTTCTTCAGATTCGAAGAATTCAGATCAGTGAGCACAAGTTTTTTTCCATAATGTTGGCCCTTCCGATCATTATTCAAAAAAGTAGCAGGTGAACGAAAATTAGTTCACTTGATGATTTCACATCCTCTCCTCGGCATTGCTCACTGTATAGTGCATACGCTGAATCGAAGCCAGGCATCGATGTGTGTTTTGGTGTGTGCAAAGCACATAATTAGATTCATCTGCGCGCGCTTCGGTTTCCTAGAAAAGAAGAATGATATCCAACCTAAATATCGAAATGCCACATCACAGAATTAGACAACTTGCTCCTTCTCGAATGGATAATTCGTGTATCGCTTGCTATTGGAAATGGCAAACAATAAGCTGTCAGCAGAGGACACCTGAGCCAGTGAGAGATGCGTGTGTGCTGTGATATCACTTCGCACACACCAAGACACACATCGATGTGTGGCTAACATTCGATTCAGTGTATGCACTATACAGTGAGCAATGCCGAGGAGAGGATGTGAAGACATCAAGTGAACTAATTTTCGTGCGCCTTCTACTTTTTCTAATAATGATCGATAGGGCCAACGTTATGGAGAAAACTTGTGCTCACTGATCTGAATTCTTCGAATCTGAAGAAATTTTGGCATTCGAGGCACTTTGCTGGAACTCACATTAATCCGCAGGCGACGCACGACTTTTTTCCTATCTCTGTAAGGTATGAGGAATTCCTTTTTGCCCACTTAATAGGTTCCTCGATGAGGCGTCCATTTCGTATTAATCACTCTTCTAGCAAGCCGAAGCAGATGAACAAAATATTTAATTCTGTGGTGCGAAGTGATATCACAGCAGGCACGCATCTCTCAGTGGCTCTGGTGTCCTCTACTGACAGCTTATTGTTTACCATTTCCAATAGCAAGCGATTAACAACAATGAAATTAAATAAACAATAGATCAAATTGCCATGCAAAAGACCAACGACCTACGACCAAGGTTAACTAGACCTGTTCTCTAACCAACTCAGCTACGAGCCACTTACGCGACTCTGTCAATTGGCAGGATCAAACCCTCACCACCACACATCAGTTGATACACGAATTATCCATTCGAGAAGGAGCAAGTTGTCTAATTCTGTGATGTGGCATTTCGATATTAAGTTTGCATACAATTCTTCCTTTCTATGAAACCGAAGCGCGCGCAGATGAATCTAATTCTGTGCCTACATTATATCGTGGCCGCAAAATGCAAGCAACAAAAAGCATTCCAAAAAACACGAAGATTTCTAGACGTTGCCATATTCCCGTACATGCCAATAGCATGATCTGTTGAGTTATTTTCTTCTCATGTGAAGAGACGCAATGTGTACACATACAGAAGATCTCTGCTCCTCTTTTATCAAACAAGCGCATCAAATTCACATGTTGATCATTTAGCATACACAAGTCTTACTTTTGGTGTTTCGGCATTTTCTTTGAGTTTCCAGGTGATTGACAAAGTTCCATGCAACTTATCTGGTGTCATGGCGTACATGGACGATATTCTCATTGCAGCTATTTGGAGAGTAGGACCATTCACAGCCTCTGCATTGAGTTAGGAAGCGTTTGGAGAAATTTGGATTTCAATTGAATGATTCCAAGTCTCAAGTACAAAAGCGGGTGTCAAATTCCTTGACTTTGCATTTGAAAATGGAAAATGAAATCCAGACAAGATAATGAACTTCTCGCTGAAATTTCCAAAAGCCAGAGAGCAGCTTCGAAGTCTTTTGGGAGCTCTTAGACATTGCGGTGGTTCCTGTTGAAATTTTTCAGCAATGGACCATTATACTTCGAAAGATTTCAGATTTCTTGTGATGGATGGATATTCAAACTCTGACTGATTATTCTGGGCTATTCAAGCTTCACGATGCATCATGAAGTAGATGGGATTTCCGAAAACTGGTCTGGTGGAGAATAGTGCAAATTTTATATCATAATTCTGTTCTTCCTGAAGGATAAGTGACTTTTACACCCCACATCATCATGCATCAAACACTTTGGCCGAGCGTGAAACAAACTTTAGGCTCATCGTGAGAATTTAGCGATTTCTCAATGTATCTCACATTTGGTGACAATACCACCTGTATCTCCCTTGAGTTCATTTAATAAAATCGAAAGTGTATACACATTGGGGATTTAATAAATGTGGAGTTGCCACTCTACCTAATATATCTACTCTATGGATTCAACTATCGGCTCAAGCAGCAGAACGAGACTTGCCTGATAAATTTTGATTCCAACTCTTATCAGAACGCAGAACAGCTTACCTTCTGCTAGACTCAGCAATTATCTTCATCTTACCAATGCTTGCCGTGATCATCGTGATTGATCATCGAAGTGACATCATTCAACCTCCAAAAACACAACATACAGCGGGAAGTGTTTCAAGGATGACGAGGAAGATGGAAAATTGTGTGACTGGTGAGGCAGAAACGCCCATGAGGATTTACAAGGCTTCTTTAAAAGCCTGACAGACTCATGTAGGCCTACTATTGATATCTTTTCTATTTTATGCAAATGTGAGGGTGCTAGATTATGTGAGGTTATTGCGTCATCACTGGCAGTGCAGCTACAGCGATGATGATTACTCGTTCAAATGTTTGTGGGTTCTTCACACAGCGATAGATTCGCTTGCGTGCGGGCTTGTCTAGAGCCGACATAATCCTATCCCAGCCATTGAATGCGATGGTAATTAACATAGAGATTCGTCTCTCTTTGGCTTGTGTAATTGGCCAAGCACGAACATTGTAGAAGTAGCTCGCATCAGCGAACACACGAAGCTCAACGGTCAGATTGGAGACATGCCTGTTGTGCGCTGTCCATAGAATTAGACAGGTCGTCTCTCCTTCTGTTTATCTAGAAGGGAACACCACCATAGCCATCGAACAACGAGCAGCTGGTTCAGCACTAAACGCGCCAAATAGTGCGAAGCTTCAGTGAGTGTTAACAGCTATGTAACACAGCTAAAAGACACAGACCAAGTTCTCCAGACAAGTTTATTTTTTTCGTGCGCTGTACAACTTTTTTTCGTGAGCCTATTAACTTTTTAAATAATGATAAGAAGAACCAATTCAATCGACAAAACTTTTGCGCAATGAGCTGAATTCTTCTAATGTGAAGGCATCGTGACGATCGGAGCATTTTGAAGGAATTTACGGCAATCCGCAAGCAATGAATGACAATTTTTCCTATTTCAGTAAGGCATTAAGAATTCCTATTTTTGCCACTTAGTGAGCTCCTGCATGTACCATCGTTCGTTTTGAATCAGATGCCCTTCTAGCAAAGCGACCCGCTTAGACAATCTAATTATGTGATGTTGTCACTTTACATTCAGCAGGCTCAACCATTTATGCGCTCTTGCAATAAAGTGACCATCACTGACACCAGCGAATTCAAAATTGTAGCTAGATCACGTAATCAAAGTAAGATCGACGCAACCCATTTATCATGGCTCATTATCTGTTCTCTTTTGTAAAAAAAGTGACCACATTAATATTCAAAAATGAAAGCATTGCTCTCAGTGTTTCAGCAAATGACGAGTACTTTATTTTTGTATTGACACGAAGACTCCTTGTCACTTCGTTGGCATAGATATCTACATGGTGTCCTGAGATGACGCATGATTGAAAGTAGTTCCGATATCATTGGTCGTTAAACTTGCATGACTTATCTTGAACTTTCATACGTTGCTTGTACTGGGAACTTGTTCAGGGAAAGTCTGTACTTTATAAAGGCCTGCATGACTCGGCCTTTCAAAATTGAGAATCAAGGGCACACCTTGGCGGTTCCAACTTTGCTTCTCTCCGGATTCTACAGTGATGATCATAAAAAGTGGAGCACCTAAATTGTGTCCCACTTTAATGAAGTTTTGTCAATAATAGGTATACATTTGGCAGATAAATAAAATAAAGGTTGAAATAAAATTTTTATTGTTGTTCAGTGGCTCAGAGCCATTTGTCGCTTAACAGGGCCAGTGGTGGGTTCATTGGTACTTACATATATTCCGCAACCTCACCAGAAAGTTCAATCACTTAATCGAATCCGGAAAGGCATGCTTTCGATCAGGCGATTGATTACTACTTGATATAAACTCTCCCTCTCTTGCCTTAACAAAACTTCATGTCGAGAAAGACCATCTCCAGGAAGAATTAATAGACTCACCCTACATAGAGACATGCAGACGCTTCATCAATCCAAACAACTTGATTCCATTGAGAAGGCCAGGGGCAATGCTTATCGCCCGCTTTAGCTTCTAACTCTTGTGGTTGGTGGTCAGTTCGATCCCTAACGGTCTCTTACGGCTCATGAAGTGTTCACTTTTCAGGCGACGTACAACTGTTATGGCAGAAACCGTCGGCTTCTCATGTGAACTCCTCAACTGGCCGAAGACAAAGCGGGATCGTTTTTTACCAAGCGAATATCCATCTGAGCTGTTCGAAAGTTTGTCTTTCCTTCCCAATCGGATTCAACTATTCCAGAAAGGGAGAAAAAAAATAGTTTTTTACCTTTGGATGGTGGTCTTCGGGACAACTATGTACTTTTCGGCAAACCGGCCGTTCGGACTGTCCTTCTGACAGAAGAGTAGAAACCTTGCCCTTCAAAAACACTTTCACAAACTTCGACTCAGTCATCATGACATTAGAATTAGATGGATTCAAAACCGAATAGAAACTTTGTTTACAGCTTATCTGGGTCAACCAACAATTTAATTTGGATGTGCATAGCAGACGTCTAGACACCATATTGAAAGCGTGAAAAGGACCTCGTTAGAGCCAAAGATGTAAACAGCTTTTGAAGAATAGACAGAAAAAACAAATTATGCAATGAATTTGAGACATCATAACTTCTCTAAAAGTAAACCAATTTCGACGAACTATGCATTAAAAGAATGCTCAGAGAAACCCCTTTCACCTCGTGTTTGATTGATTGTCATGCTCACATGTCTTCACATTGAAAATGTGAAATTTCGAAAAGTGGCGATTTTCACATTTTGACCTCTGTCCACCGTATACAATGACGGATACAGATGTATAGTGGCTCTTTGAAAAGCTGAGAACATAAGCTCTCGAATGGTGTGTGGCTTGTCAATGTAAAAGGAAATTGAAAGGCAGGAAAATTGATTGAAGTTTGGCATATTTTAGGTGGTCCGTTTTTTATGATCAACTCTGTATAAAGTGCGAGCTACCATTTTCTTAACTCAATTAGTGTGCTTTACTTTACACAATTTGTCATAGAATTTAACTCAGATTCTGCGTTTCTGTAGATTCGGTATTTCTTGTAAAACATGAATTTGCGTTATAACTGGCTTTATTCAAGAATTAGAACATAATTGATCAAGGACATAATTACTATCCAACTCCCGTGGAGAATGTGAAATCTGTAATAGAGAATCAGAATACTGCTGTTGTGAAACATTGTGATTTGAATATTACCATCCGATCGGATATCCATGAAGCTTTCTAAATTCTTTCAGCCAGCTAAATAATGGATCAAAGTATTTGACGAATGAATCAACTTTCATTTCAGATTGTCCGGTCATATGTTTCATTGCTTCTGGCCAAGGTTTACTGCGACCAAGGGATAACATTGACCTGGAAAATATAATAAAACGGTTGCATGTTCGGGATGGCGGATTGCATTTTATGATATGGATATTATAAACATGATTCATGAAATAGCAAGCACACGATGTCCATTGCAATAGCTTTGATAAAACCGAACAAAATAATGCCTCCATTCGCGTGTACTACTTGCTCATCCACACTTGCTGAGATATAGACATAGAACCACTTTTGAAAGCTTATCAATACCAAGGAGCGGCACGATTATAATATTTTCATCAAATTTTATTGCACATTTCATATTTAGTGATTAATAGTAAAAACTTCGCTAAATGAAAATTAATATGATAATCCGAATTTTCGATGCGCTTCTTCGTCAAGGACTAAAATTAAACTGAACAGGGACAAAACACGTAAATTCAAAACTGAGATGAACTCAAAGGTACATTGGTATCAGGGCGATGATTCAAAATAATCTGTTTTTCAAATATTTTGATTCGCTTCGAAATCAAATGGCTACAAATAAAACATCAGATGACATACTGTAGAGTGTGAGTACATTGATTACATAAATTTCTATTAGTTGATAAGTGTTCATAAATTCTCTGCTGAAACGTGAATTTCGCCAATGTAAAACTTAGAAAATTATTTGCATGATAACTTGCAAACTGAATTTTTGTTGTAGTTTGTTTTGTTTTTTGTTCTTCATAAACAGATATTTATCATGTGTAAATTGAATGTCAGAACATAAGTGGAAGCGAATCGCCAACATCGGACTATGAAAATATCATCTTCATCAAGAACTGATCTTATCATATGCATTTAATTTTTCAAAAAATGTAATTTCCATGAAAAAATAAAAAGGATAAAAATATTTTTTTCATTTTTTTGCAATTTGTGAAGAAACAATTATTGCATTTACCAAACTTATGCAAAATCAATTCTGATTAATTTAATTTGCAACGTAAGCATAAATTTTAGGATTACAGGTTTGCCCTGTCGTCTGATCAATATCACTTCTGAAAGAAATTATCCTCATGAATAATAATGAATTTTCAATTTCACAGCATTTATATCGGATATTAATTTTAGAAATTCTTCTTTTCCTCGAAAAAAGTTTAAATTTCGGAAACTGACAGCTCACACACCGACATCAAGCTTCACACTGCTTCAGATTTTCCGCTCAATACATCAATAAGATCATATCATGCTACTGATAAATTATATAAGTAAAATGAATTCTAGCGAAAAGTATGTTTCAGTAATCAAACATTAAATAAACACTACAGAACAGAAAATTGATGCTGCCCAGATTCATTATTATCAAAAATGGCTCTTGTGGAAACAAACATAAATATTTCAGGTGGATTCACCACCTTTCATTAGTCTGCAAATGACAGAAGATCAAATCCACGATTTTTATATAAAGAGTTCATCGTCGAAACAGTTTACCACAAAGCCAAATGCGAAGACGAAACCTTCACAGAGTCAATAAGTAGCTTTATGATAAATCACGGGTATCAGACTTCACACGATGAGAATTTCAGAGTCAATAGATTTGATGCGCGAGTCGACGAGGACTTCCTCAGTGTAAACCTAAACAATAATAGTGATAATAATGACAAAAGTTATCAGTCACAAGGAAGTGGCAATCAACGGGAAGGAAATGAAGGGAGCTCGAACCGAGCATCTTGGATCACAACTTGTGTAGTTGTCTCATTAGAAAGTTCCTGGCATTGCTCGCAATAGACACATTAGTGATGAAGGTGTAGGTCCTTTCTTAAACATTTTGTCATCTTGCTTTCCGATTTATTTTAAAGAAATCGCCCAGTTTGTAGAAGCCGAGACGACTACTTCGCTTCACAAGAGAAGATACGTAGTCCTGCCTGTCTCATATGTAGAGCCACACAACCTCGTAGAGCACATCGGTTGAATATGATTGTTTTATAATGGTAGTGGCTCCTCGTACCTGCTTATTGCTTGCTATTGCAATTGTTGATAATGCTGTTGACATGCTTATCGGTTTTCAATTTGTCCACTGACTAGGATAATGAATAGATTGCGCACGCTCATCACCAGATGAAGCCAGGGAAATCCACGGCCGCTGACTGGTCGATAATAAACGGCGACAACGCGAAACAGACGCAAGAAATTTTATAGTAAGCACGCGTGAAGAGAACGCGGATCGTTCCTGAGATAATTACCCACCGAGTTTCACCAACAGCTATGAGTTAATTAAGAAACGATGTTGTTAGTAACACACGTATTTCAATACAAAGCCGAATGATGGAATTACTGAAGTGCTGTATTTTGACATTGAAAAGGCAATTGATTAAATAATGCATGTGTAGGCTTATTGATCCTTTTACAACAATTCAACACCTTGCTAAATTCAATTGCATTACGTCAATAGTTCTGAAAAACAGACCAGCGGGTAGATAAATTTTTCTTAGCTCTAGTACATCCGACAGTACTCTGACATTATCCTAGTCAGTGAATTTGTCAAAGAACGCAACACCAAGAATTTTTATTTTATTTCTACTTCATTAGAAATGAGAGGAGTATTGACTTTGAACCCTGGTCTTCGAAAATGTGTCCTTTCGCTTTTGATTCATTTATACAGAGGATGCACAATTCTGTTCAGCGGTTGATAATGATGCTATCTAACTCTGATTGCATGCTACCCCGATCAGTTGAATGTGGTACAAGAAACTGTCATCACAAGCAAATATCAGTGGAATATCATAATAATATAAATGTTATATTATTAAGCATTGAATTAGATTTTAATGTCATCACATTTTAAATAATAATTTAAAGAATATTATACATACAAGCTGATAGCTGACATATGAACAGGGTGAGGAACTGCACACCAGGCTGCCCTGAATTTGTTTATCCTAGCTTAGCTGTGCGATTGATAATCATAAAGATATTTTGAGCTAAGTTGCTGGGCCATTCCGAGCCGCTTGCAATGCAGCACAGTTTACCTCAGCATAGAAGATGAGTAACCTTAAAATATTGAAGTATGATTCACCTTGTAAAACAACACACTTTCGGGAATGCGACACTTTGTGTTCAATATTTCTTACAGATTCATGTATACTGGTGAAAAATGTCTTGCCCATCCCCCTTGAAATGCCTCTTCAGATGGTTTCGCCGTCTCTCAAGTTACTCCCATTAATATATTTTTGGAGATTTAAGCGATTTTACTTTAATCAACGTCAAAACGCGACAAGGTGGGTACCTGCTGACGACTGGCTATTGTTTTGTTAGTTTTTAGTATTTTCATAACTATTTATTTTGTTAGCTTTTTGTGATTAAGGGGCTGCACAACTGTTCCGACGCTGACCTCCAAAGTATTACTTATTGCCAGTGTCTATTTATTTCTAAGTTCGAATTACATCGAGCCTGAAAAAACTAAAGAAAACTTCGGGTTAAGGCCAGCCTCGCCTAAGAGGCGTAAAGTGAGTCAACAAATGAGTCAACAATTTCGTCTCCTCCAAACAGCTGGAACAGGAAATCCTCTCCTGAACGCCTGTGCAATAACCGCCGCTCATCCGGTGCAAAGAGGTTAAAGTGCGATTCGTTGGACCAGAGGACACGCATGAAATGCTCTCTAGTCCGATTCATTCTCGTTTTCTTCACATTCTTAGTGAGCAATTGCTTCAATCTTGACTTGTGGGTGTTGTAGGCCTACCCCATGCCGAGGAGCATGAGTCACAGCCTCTTTCCTTACCATGCAGATCCCTGATGCTCCATGGAGACCAGTGGTCAATGACCATCATCGCCTGCAGCTCTGTAGAAGCCCGTCGACGACTCTCTAGGTCATCATTCTTAAGTCTTCGATCGCTCATCGCCTTTGAGCAGCTGGGACATACATAGCCATCAACTGCGTGAGTACTAAGTCACATGGTGGTCTATACCTTGTTGAGAATGTTTGACCACACAATGAGCAACGTTGCAATTGGCCTATAAATGCATAAAGTAGGCTACGTGTGAAGGAATCCAACCGCATGAAGATATGTGCTATAAACCAACTTTTCTTTCAAGTGCTCTTTCTGGATTTTATTTGTATACTGCACTAATTTTGCACCAGAATGGCATTATCGCCCGAGTATCCTTAGGGGAGCATGTGCGTGGTTTTCGAAAGCAGTTTATATTTTGATGGCGTCAGCATATGTATACTTACACTGTAAACCGTAGACCGACAATTATCTTACAAAATTACTGACAAAATCAACCAACGATTGTCACCTCCGATATCCTGCGATATCCGACGAATTTGTAGGTTCTCCACCGACTAAACAAAAACTGTTGAATTTTGATTGATTTATTCGTCGATTAGCGATTACTTGACTTTTGGGCAATCTGTATTATTGTGTGGTAAAACCATGATTTATTTTGACAATTTATTTAATCACCTACATTTTTGATAAAATTTAAGCTATAATTCATTTCTGTTCATGTTGTCGCTATTTGTCAGATATTGTAGGCGTTCAGTGGCGATCATCCTACAAGAACTAACAATGACCGACAAGATAGATCTTGTAGGATAAATGTTTGTCAATTGTCAGTCAGCGGTTTACAGTGTACATGTACATGTAAGTGCATGGAGTTTAACCAGTTTTTATTCATGTTTTTTACATTGGATGGCATGTAGGCGGATGTAATAGACCGTCATTTAGAAATATAGATTGCAGACCGTCGTTATGAAATAAGGTGGCACTATCCTATTACCAATAAGATCTTATACCATCATTTAATAACACAAAAAAGCTTCCGTAATTAGTTTAGCCTATTCACATTCCATTATTCATGCAGATTTTAGAATGCAAGATACGTTTCCTTAAAAGACAGCAGCTTAGTTGGATACAATGCTAATGCATACAAATACCATTATGACATGTGCTACCACTCTGTAGTACACCAGTCTTTAAAACAACGCTCAGAAGCATTCAATCAATGAATTTTCAACATATTTCTGCCTTTTAAAATTGGTTGCCCACCACTTCCCTAGATGATGAAGACGAAGAACAGTGCAAGTACACGTTTGCAGATTTTATGCTTCTGTTATAGTTCATGAGCGATTTAAGCATGAAGACAGACTGATAATTGCTTTGCGACGTATAGCCTATATATTCATCATAATTCCGTGTTTCTGTCAGACGAATGGCCAATGATGCTGTGCAATTGTCTATTTCATTCAAATTTTCAATCTATTATTGATTCTATTATTTCAATAAACATATTGGCCTTCAGACAAGCTTAAATGATATGCATCAAGACATGATGATTCAGAATTCATTAATATTGACCAGACTAGACAAGAATTCAAGCTAACACAACTTTGTCACTTGAAGTGGGCAAGTCAAATGAGTCTGTCTGGTCGTGGCATGTGTGTGGCTCCACTGAGATGGAAATATAGGACATCAGTCATTCCATAACAGCAATAATATCATGCAAATTAGGGGCATCATCCTGGCACGTTGGGGTTCTGTGCGGAGACCCAGTTTTTATCTGTGAGTATGGGATTGTGGGTAGGCCCTAAAAGGGAGAGGGAGGTGGACTTGGGACTCAATTATCAACAGAATCCACGCCAGCTTGATAAGTAGGAGCAATGCAACCATTGCCGTATTTTATTTATGCATATTAAATTCTATGACGGACTCATCAATTTTCGCAGATTTTTAAGCTAAAAGTCGGCGCAATCCAGTGTTCAAATTCGGCATGCCACTATATGCAGTTAATAAAATCACAACTATAATAATTACAAGGACTGCTATGTTGTGTCAAATTAATGAAATGTTCTAAAGTTAGAGTATAGAAAACAACATCAACCAAAAATCGAAGCGAATGTCACCAGCGGAGATGCATGCACAAATGGTATCCTTCTCCAAGAGATTGAATTTGAAAAGTTTCTAAGATCTTAAAGGTGCGAGGGACGAATCATCTCTCCTACATGAAATTCACTGCCCAAGAATGAACCTGAGACAACTACGTTTGACTATTGGTATTTATGCACTTGAAATTTGTGGCATATCACACAATGCTTAATGCCAGCTTACCAACACAAATTCTTCACATAACGTGAACAAGTAAATTGTGCTTCAAATAAACCTTCTTAATGCATAGTGCGAGCTATTTCAACTTAAATCTATGGATCATCAAGCATAAATTTCGAGTGCGTTGTTAAACAAAATCTGGTCCGTAATATAGACATGAAAGCGTCCGGGTAATTAGTGTTTGAAATTTATTGGATGATTTTCTGAATATTTTGTTCTTTACAATGATTCGTCCGGACATGACAGAAGCACAACTAATAATGCAGTTTAATGTATTGCCAAAATAATCAGTTTTCGTATAAAATTTGAATCTGGTTTGAGTTTACATGGCACAACTGAATATCTGAAATAAGAAATGCTTCCCAACGTCTCAATGGGTGCGTATTAAAGGTACAATGGAGAACACCTGGTCCTCAATGCATCAGGTAACTCTATGCATAATTAGGTCTTATTCTACATGCATCCGGTCATAAGTAGAAAAAGCGATGGCAATCAGCACCACTGCAACTTAATAACTTTAAATTTACCGCAAATTGCAATTCAACAATTTTTCTGTCCGCATATAGCAGACTAACAAATAGATGACTAGAACTTCAGACCGCCTCTAGACAATACATAGAACAAGAGACTTCAAATACAGAATGTACTCACTTGAATAGTTTTCCAGCATCCTTTGACTTGTAAAAGTCACACTTGAAGAGAGGTTCAGTACTTTTATGACCACTAGCTTTACACATAGACTCATAAAACTGAAATTGGATAATGAAGCTCACAAAGTAACGAATGTAAGGCACATTGTGTGATACATGATATTTAGCACCAGGATCAAAGTCACTTTCATTCCTCGCTACAGGTGCGTCAATTCCTTGGATATCTCGTCGTAGTTTCCACCAACCTTTATTATAATCTTTTGGGGTTATTGTGCCGTTAAATACTCGCCATCTCCACATATCAATCATCAGACCAAATGGAATAAAAGCTAATTTCTTCGTAGCCATGTTCATTAAAGTGTTGATATCGGCTTCTGTAAAGAAAGTGGGTGCAAGAAATGAATACTTTCTTGTAATATTTATTGGACTTATTGAGACTTCGGTAACTACGTCAGAGAGCTTTAGAATAAAAAGAGACTTCTTCATACATATTTGATGGGAACGTAAAAAGGATTTAACTTATTTGAAAATATACAGCCATGGCCAAAAGTCACCGGACACTGACATTTTTATGGATATTAGTTGAAATATTCAGCGCATCGCTTCGATACTCTAGAATAATATGTTTGTATCACTGCGTCATCTACCAACAGTAGCAAAATTTAAATCAAATTTCATTAACCCAACCTTTTTGAGCAAATTTACGTTTTGGCCATAAGTCACCGGACAACCAAAATGTGAACATTCATTATTTTAACTGGTCCATATTTTCTGATGTAGGAACTCAATTGCTCCGTTGTTTGCTGTTTTCTATTCTTCAAGCACATCATTTTCAATAACCGAAAAAGAAAAAATTCAAATTTCAAATTTGAAAGGGAACGGTGGCTTGGCCAAAAGTCACCGGACACTTTCTTTATCAGCTTAGTGAAAAACATGTTCTTTAGACCATTTCTGTGATAGGTTATTGTGTTTAATCTAATGGAATCTTTTAACATGCTAAATAATATCTATGAAAAACATCGTTGTTATGTTAGATTTTCATAAAGTGATAATATTCAAATATGACTTTAAATTAACTAGACCCGAACTTATTCAAATGAAATTGATTGGGAAATAAATTTATTTTAAAGTTAATCAAATCTAAGTAGACTGTTATTTGACTGTTTTGTTTAGACTGTTTTGTTTTGTCTTTGAGAAATCCCCATCTACACCCATTTACTTTGATCTACACAAATCAAAATATCGTTTTATGGAAAAACATTTCTATTAGGTTTCTACATCAGGATTCGAAAATAAACAATCCATCACGAATTTCAGTACCTGGCAGGAAATCCCTTCGCCTGAATCACTGATCTCAGTCGTCGTTGCATGCTGTCAACCAGTTGTGTGCAAGATGCGGGGGTGATGACATGATGCCAAGCTTGAATGATGGCAGAAATGATTTCTGATCTGGATTTTGGGGCCCTCTCGTAGATTACACGTCCAACAACAGCCCAAAGATTTTCAATGGGATTGACATCTGGAGTTTGACCAGGCCAATCTTGGATGTGCTCCACCTCGTTCCTTGCGAGCCATTCTTTAATAGTTTTCGCCCGATGACATGGGGCATTGTCATCTTGAAAAATTGCTCCTCCTTCGGGATAATGCTCTTGTCGAGTACGGAGCAGCTCATTCTGGAGAACGTCAAGATAAACTTTCTGGTTTACCCTCTCACCATTTTGAAATTTTCCAGTTTTATACCCGTAGCCGATGAAATGTGATATAGAACCTGTATTAAGAAACTGCTCTATTCCTTGTCATTGAGTCTCATTTGATGAATGATTTCCTTACATTAAATTGTAAACTTGATTGAAGACATCGCGCAAGCGATTCCAGGATTTCCAGCACCTTGAGAAAAGCTTCAATTTATTCAGTGCTCCACTGATTGCAACTATATCAGAGCCAGAAGTGAACTTGAATTGTGACACTTAGAAAGTGATCAGTTTCACCTAACAAAAGCTGTTCTAGTAATCAATCAATTTTGTCTGAAGTTCAGTATCCAAACTTGCGCGGTTTGGATTGCGTATTCTCTTCGTGGGTCAGCATCTTTCGCAACTAAGTCGATCAAATCCAGGCAGAGAGATCATGTGAATCAAACATCTCTTAAGGCCTGTTTTCATAGCCCTAACCTCAAGAAGAAGCTGGCCTTCAAAATTCAGACACATTCATCCCATTAACTTGTGAATAAACGGTGTCACTTTTATTAAGACGCTTCTCACGGTGTCCCCATTTCAACATTCAGACTCAAAAAATATACCATCGGCCAAACCTGTTTTTTCATGATCCATGACCCATTTGAAGTGTATAATCGCAAAAAGGAAAATTTTTTAATGCTCAGATTTTTTTTAAATGGCCAATTTTCAAAATGGCGGCTATTTTCGCTATGTGTGTCCTCTTTTTTTCAACTCAACGCATTTCCGAGACAAGGTAGCCGTCATAACACTATATATTGTTGTAATGCATCCATAAAATACTTGAAGGAATTGTCAAGTACTGTCTGCAAAGGTGACGTATCTATTTTATGAGTAGTACGTGCTGGTTTTACCACTATTTTGCAAAAATAGAAAATATTTTTGAGTCTGTTTTTTCATGTAATGAAAGATTTCGCTATAGCCATACACGATGCATGAAGCATGTACATTTGCATTATCTATCGGAAGAAGTACTGACCATTCAATATTCGAGTATCAAATCATATTTACAGGATGAGAGAAAAGACTTTATTATCCAAATTTTGCTCAGAGAAGACATGTTTCAATAACAAGATTAGCAAGTTAGTTCTACCAAGCCACACTACCAGGTGCTAAAACGAACTTCATTTATAATTAGAAAATTCATAAATGCAAGCTATTGTATCTGCATACAGCAGACAACAATTGTTTGCCATAGTTATTGTTCTCAGTGCTGCGGATTTTATAGTTGTCCCACACACGCTGAAAATCATAATGGACAGATTCTGAAGTTTGCTCGCTCCATGGCCCAAGACCTTTGTTGCCATTGAAGGAGCAGAACTCAGTAATGTGAAAAATCACGGCATGGATCTTCGGTGTGATTGGGATCTTCAACTTTTGATAAGATATCTTGAATAATTCGATTTTTGTGGCATAGTCAGCATCCAAGGTACTTCCATAGCATGAGTCGATGACGTCTTTGAAACGCCTGAATGCCTCAACAAATACAATTTGATTATTCGGAACCATTTGCTCTAGAACATCAACATTCGCCAACAACTTCCTGCTGGCATTCCCGGTGAAACTTCCTCCATGCAGGCCTTCTCTTTGGATACCACAGCGTAGCAACCACTCGTCAGCCTGTGGCCAAAGTTTTCGCAAAGCCGAAAATATGGTATTTACCGGTCCCGTGAGTAAATGTAGTTCAGGTGGGGGAACGAGAGAAATAACTGTAGTGATATCGGATTTACCACAAAACGTTGGAGGATGAAAGACGTTACCGTGATATTTTGCCTTTTCTTTCACTGCGCCATCGTCATAGTAATTCCAAAACAGTTTCCTCAAAGTACCGAGAGTTCTCTGATTTCCTTTGCAATCGAGTCGATCTTTTTTGATATCGCACCATGAGCATGATGCACACTGCTATGTGACATCAGACCGAGCAAAATATTGCATAATTTTAGGTCACTGGCAATCGTAAATTTCCGGTTGAGTAAATGAATGCCGACATTGATCCACAACTGTTTTCAGATTGTAGTAGTTCTCGGGTACTTCAGGAACGATGCTATAATGAAGCAACGTTTGACTCCTGAGTCTTTGAATTCCGAACGCCTTGATGTGCCTGTTGCATCATCTGACGGATCGAAGATGGAAAGACAACATTTTATAAAACCACCTCCGCCATCGATGCCGATTTTTATCAAAGCCGAGTCATTGTCAATACCTCTTTCTCGAAGAACAAAATCGACGAAAACGTTCAAATCACGACAAACAACTGCCCATTCTTCTTTTGAATCGTCGTCAGATTTTTGGATCTTGAATGGCAGTAGTCGAAGGTCAAAGAATCCATCCAATGAATGATTCAGTTCAAATAGTTTGTCTCTAAGACGACGTTCTACAATTCCGGGGTTAGAATTTCGTAGATCTTGTGATAGCTTGTTTACTTCTCGAGTACTTAAATAAAGTCTTTGTTGAATTTTTGTAAAAGTACTTGCCTGAATAATAGGACTTCCTAGGCTTTCTCTCTTCGGCGGTATTCTTCGATCGCAGTTTCCCAGCGTGGCTAGCGAAGTGGATTCGTTGATGGTTCTACTTGCAACTCGCTGTTTAGTTTGCTTTGAAGGGGAATCCAACAAAGATTCAACGTTGTAAACTCTTGCCCGTCTAGAAGAGCACATTTCAACTGAATGGTTACTTCCTCTATAGATCTTTGCAAAACAACGTCCACATATTTTGAAATGTTCTACAGGTGGAATCACATTTGTTTGAGGTCGGCCTGATTTCCGTTTCAATTTAACTGCATCTTGTAGGCTCATCAGTGCAACAGAGCAAATTCTACACTCACATTTCTTGCAGGATCGAGTGTTTGTTTGACGTCGCGGATCGTAGTCATCCTGGTAGAAAAAAGTCAACACTGTCCCCTTTACCTTTCTTCAGTAATAGCATGTGACAACCTCCACAAACGCCACTGGGAAAATCAGGATTGTCTATGTCAAAGTGTTCAATTAAATGTTCTTGTACGATAGAAATTTCTTTAGCAGAAAGATTTCTCGACGCTTTCCGGTAACAAACGATGCATACTCTCTTCCGTAGTTTTTCGTGTGTTTCATCTAACGCCGTTGCCATTTTGATCGTAAATGAAATCAAAATTTACAGTGAGCGACAATTCAATTCCTATGTTATAATGCCATAACATACATGTGTATGACCATGGATATCTTTGGTATGACTCATCAATCAGTTTCAATCAATCACGATGCACTAGAAGTTTAATGAAGAAATCGAACAATGCTATTACCGCACGCAACATAATGAGTCAAGACAATAGATATTTTATGGCTTCTATATCTTTATAGAAGTAAAGTGTAAAGAATAGAAGTATGAAGCGGAGAATTCTTTACCCTCTAAACTCTATATCACACTTGCATGTTATATGGTGGCCTTACTAATGACTTTATGTTGCCGGTAATCTGAAACAATGAGCCTTTTCCGAGTCTGCTCTAGACGTTGAGAAAAATGATCTTGTTGGTCTATTATGGTGACAAAACATAATATGAGATGTGAAGATAGGACATGTCATAGAAAAAAATACGATGATAGAATAAATGAGATGACAAAAGACGCTCGAGATTTCATTTGATAGAAAGGATAGGTTTCGAAGATCATTATCTACATTTGTAAATTTTTAGATTCTGAGCTTCAATTACTTTTGTAATTTCAATAGCTGCGGGAAATTTCTGATTTAATAAATGAATGAAATTATTTTCTATTTTTGCAAAATAGTGGTAAAACCAGCACGTACTACTCATAAAATAGATATGTCACCTTTGCAGACAGTACTTGACAATTCCTTCAAGTATTTTATGGATGCATTACAACAATATATAGTGTTATGACGGCTACCTTGTCTCGGAAATGCGTTGAGTTGAAAAAAAGAGGACACACATAGCGAAAATAGCCGCCATTTTGAAAATTGGCCATTTAAAAAAAATCTGAGCATTAAAAAATTTTCCTTTTTGCGATTATACACTTCAAATGGGTCATGGATCATGAAAAAACAGGTTTGGCCGATGGTATATTTTTTGAGTCTGAATGTTGAAATGGGGACACCGTGTTCTAAGAATGAATTTAGGAAAATTCTTATCCGAAATATTTTAAGCTGTCGTCAAATGCTTGCATGATGAATATCAACATAATTTGGCAATACTTGCATCACGATGCGTCTAGTAGGGGGAGATAGTGAAGAAGCTGAATAATGAGAACTGCAGTCAGCAGCCTTATTTCCTTGACAAATGCGGCCCAAGCCAGCATTAAGTTTGGACAACCCTGGTCTAACGCGATGCAATGGGACAACTGATTCCACATATGCCTATCCCAACGCGTCGCAGTGTAAATCGTGAGACCGTGTTTCTTTAAAAAGACGCCCTTGATGAAGAGTCACTTATGAAGTAGCAGACTTGTAGAACTCAAGTTGCGCAATATGCAAATGCATGTCGGCTCACAGTGCTGAAGAGCCGGCTAGTTCTTTAGTCCGGGCAATCTACAGCGAATTATACATCAACCCGCCACAAATTGCAATAGTTTCAAGAGTGGGTTCATCTTGCACAGAGAAAATCCCTTATCAACATATCAAAAATCTAGGAAAATCTAGTTAGTGAATCCTCTGAACTTTCCACTTGAAGTCATGAGTCTTTCCTTTTCGAAATGTAAAAACGTGCTTACTCCAATGAAATCGCAGATAAATATCAACAGATGAAAATCACAGATGCAAATCAAAACACCAACACAAATGATGCGTTGCAACTTTGTCTCACTTGCTTTATTTATCTTCCACATGGCTCTCAGTAACACTAGCTATGTTTCCTGAATTATATTTCTTCTAAACGGCGAGATTTCTCGGTCACTAATGCAAAACCACTTGTAGCCATCAGTAAATATATATCATCTGATGCATATTTATACAAGTTAAACCACAAATCTGCGAGTTTTACCATCATTAATAAACGATTACTTTATACGGCTACCGTTTTATGAAAAGGCAGAAGTAGTCACGCCAGTAGATCGAAAACGAGTTTACACACCCTTACCTTGTATAACTTTCTTAGGTACCTATAAGGTGCAAATTGTTAAAGATTTAAATATGAGATGTTTAGTCATTCAGATTTCTTCAAAATTATTTTCCTAGGTCTTCACGGGATCTATGGTTCATCATCGATTACGAAGTCATCTAGTTTTAATGCAAATAGTTTAGCAGTTGCTCGTGCCTATTGAATGCTTCGTGCTGGATTTATGGTTGCTCAGTCGAACCTGAGAGCAAGTGACAATCTGCATAATGAATCCCGATCGGCAGAGCCCCTCCTCGAATCAAAATCACTCCTGTTAATTGTCCACTCATGCATTTCCTCTACAGGTGGCTACACACTATTTTTACATTTTCTGATCATTCGTACGAGACTGAAACGTTTGTTCAATATCAACTTGTATCAATGAATATTCAGTGGTGGGCGTTAGGATAAGTAAAGCGATAACCGATAATATCGCTTTAGTCGAAAATTTATCGCTTATCGCATAGACCGGAAAATTTTATCGCTTATATTTATTGCTTTAACATTTCCAGCAATAAATCCTGCGATAAATTTAGTGATAAAGAAGAAAACAAAAAAACCGTTTTTACCATTATTTTACAACCAGATTCGTTTTCCATTTCACGTGATTCGGTAGACGGAATCGGTAAGTGAAGAGTTTAATTAGCTTCAATTGAAATGGTCTCAGAGACTGTATTGAACTGTTTTCACATATTTCATTGTCTGAACAACGTCAGTACAAGAGCCATCCAATGGCCAGTTAATGGTCAGTTGATACATTTATCCTGTTATTCCGTATTGAGGCTACTTTCATGTATGGTAGAGTGGAGTAATCCCGTTCATGGAGGTTATTTGGGACAGACGATATTTTTGGTCTATCTATTGATTCCTGATCATCAGAAAGACGCTAACGTGCGTTGATGACGCCAACATGTTTCGTCGCCCCATTGGAGGCCGTTCGAATGAAGTGCTGGATTTATGGTTGATCATTCGAACCGGAGAGCAAGTGACAAGCTGCACAATGAATCCCGATTGGCAGAGCCCCTCCTCTGCATTCTGATTGGCAGATCTTCTGCATTCCGCAAACGCGCAATTTGATTGGATATCATTTACTCGATACGCCGACAGTGATAATGTCTTGATAAAATATGTAAAATATATATAAAAGTGATAAAATATGTACTTGTCTACTGTTCGAATCAGACAAAGCGTCATTTCATCGTCAATTACGGTCAGAGATTACGGTCCGCTGAGACATCGACGTTGGAGGTGCAGAAGTGTCGACGGGTAACATTTGGCGATAGAACATTTCGAGTGGCCGCCCCGAGGCTTTGGAATGATCTGCCTGCAGAAGTGAAGCTGGCTGACTGTTTTAGAAGTTTTAAAAGACTTTTAAATGTATATCTTTCGAATGAAGTTTATCTTTTGTGAATCGGCCTTGGAATCGCTTGCGATAAAACGCCCTTATGTATTGAGTTCCGAAAATAAACATAAACATATACGAAATCTTTGACAGAATTGTTGATTTGTATGTTGTTATAAAGTAATGAATTGTTAATTTTGGGTCTTTTGATGTCATTGATTTTTTTCAATATTACATGTACATGAATATGGTGTTTCAAGTGTAAAAAAAGGATTGTAATACATATAAGTAGTAAAAATGGAGTGCCATATTTTTGGATTGATCGCAGGATTTATCGTTATCGCTTTATTTTGAGGGTTCAAATTTATCGCATTATCGTTATCGGACTTAGCGGAAAAATTTATCGTTTTATCGTTATCGCTATATCGAAAAATTTATAGTTGCCCACCATGAATATGTAATGAAGATATTTGTACCTTTTTCAAATTTGATGGAGTGGACAATATTGCTGTACAGCACTTAGAAGTGCTGGAAAGGAAATGGTGGCTACGTTCGTAGTCGCGTCAGTCAGCATATCGTGCCGCGCGACTTCTTCATGTTTCCACTGTGAGGGAGAAAATGCAAGGGAATCGTTTCGGAAGGGCGGACGTCGTAGTTAAAGCCTTCGAGAGGACAAAGAGCATAAGTGAGTGGCATGAGTGCTTCCACAGTTGATTTCAGCTAATAAAGATGGACCGATGCTCAGTTATTTTGCAAACATAATGTATTTTGACACATCACAGCACGTTTTGAGCGATCCTCTTATATAAGATATGTGTCAATGTTGAGAATTTTTGTTTTTGAATATCCCCGCGCTTTTGGTGTTGATGGTTTAACGTCACTACTCCTCCTTACCGGGGGCTTGGACGGTACTGACATTCCCTTCCTGACGACTTCCAATTACACTCTCAGGGCTTGACCTCTGCACCAGAAGATCGCTAGGCCAAGCACTTAACCACTGTGCCACGGAGACCAACATGTTGTTGAAAACATCAAACGCATCATATTCATAGAAAGAGGAGGTCAATATCAATAAACTTAAATGTCATCAAGAAGGATGTGTTTCATTTGTTAATTTGGCAGACTGTCTATGCTCTGTCCGGTCAGTTGTGGTCCATCGATATAAAAATTATGCAATTTAGATCATTTTATTTACTGATGTCTGTAAAAAAAAAGAGCTACACAAAACGCAAATTTTAGATTATCACCAATGAATCAGACATTCAAAAAGCTTTTAGACAACACAACATTATTTGAATTTTTGCAAAATTTAGAGCATTTTCATTCAATTATAATAACTTGTCTCATTTCACATTCCTTCAAATAAAATAAATAATGCAACCACTTCAAAACAGCAATTTTCTAGCTTTTTTTACTTTGGCTAGAATTTTCTTTTATGAGTTTGAATGAAAGCTGATGTTTCAAGAAATAGCTGCCGTCAATAATTCACATAAGCACGTCAAAAATGGTTAAAATTGCTTTTTCGCGATTTTAAGCAGAATGAACAGCAAGAATTTAGTCTGAATTGCTTCAGGTAATAAATAATCTTAACTAAATGAACCGTGTGTCGTAGAGGTTGTTTCTCAATAAGGGATACATAACAAATGTATATGTTACCAACTTGTTCTTTTCACTATAGAAAAATGCTAGTGAATTTACCATCAGAGACCTGAGCTTTTCCACACCTCTGAGACCTGAAGAAGGTCCAGTGGACCCCTTTTTCAAATTCTTAGTTTACTTGCTTAAATTGATATAAAAACATTAGGAAAGTTGATTACAAGCAAAACAATGATGTTTTAGGTCGATACAGCTAATGATTTGAGTGTCCTTCAGCCTTCTCAGTAAATACATGCAAAAATATGGTGCTTTTATAAGTCAACGATATTAAGCACAGTATCAGTTGTATATTTGAAAATGCCTTGACTAAAAAGCATATTTTGTTGATAAGGAAGAGACAGGAATAGTTTGATGTTATCTTATATATTTTGTGATGCTATTAATCCACAGAATTAAATATTTTGTTTATCTGCTTCGGTTTGCTAGAAGTGTGATTAATACGAAATCGACGGCACATCGAAGAACCTATTAGGTGGGCAAAAAAAGGAATTCCTAATACCTTACAGAGATAGGAAAAAAGTCGTGAGTCACTTGCGGATTAATATGAGTTCCAGCAAAGTGCTTCGATTGCCAAAATTCCTTCAGATTCGAAGAATTCAGATCATTGCCCACAAGTTTTCTCCATAATGTTGGCCCTTCCGATCAATATTAAAATCACATCATGTGTTTGCTGACGATATTTTATTGTATGACCGTTCTAACCCTTCTCAATCTCAACTCCTCAGTGCCAGACTCTCAGCATGTATAAATGCCTTATCCACATGGTTGAAGACAAACCATCTCCCACTAAATCCTGCAAAAACGACTGCTATGTGGTGTTCTTCAAAGCGTCGACTCCTGCCTCCCCCTAATCACATCCTCCTTGGCGATGCTCAAATCAAGCCTACCTCAACGCTCCAGTGCCTTGGTATAACACTCGACAGCCACTTAACTTTCAAACCCAATATCTCGAGAACAGTGTCGTGTTGCTTTTCCTCCCTTCGTCTCATTCGCAGTATCCGCTCCTCTATTAACCCCTTGCTCACCAAAGTTCTTGTCACTTCGTTAGAGTTATCTCAGCTTGACTATTGCCTTTCCATTCACGCTAGTTTACCTGCGTCTTCTCTTCATCGCCTTCAGCGTGTAATACATGCTGCCGCTGGAATTATTTTTATGTCCTCTCGCTATGACCCTATTTCACCCCTGTTGTCGCAACTCCGATGGCTCCCCATCAAAGGCAGAATTGAATATAGAATTGCTGTTCTTACTTTTCAGTGTCTTAACCTCTCCGCCCCAGAATACCTCTCTTCCAAACTTACCAATATTTTTTCTCTTCCAAGTCGCTCGCGCCTTCGCTCTTCAAGCACTGCTAAACTTCTTACCCCATTTACTCGACACCCGACCCTAGGCGGTCGTTCTTTCTCCTCCACCTCCCCAAGCGTGTGGAACTCTCTTCCCACTTCTCTAACCTCCCCCATGTCCTTTTCTTGCTTCAAACGCATGCTTAAATCCCATCTCATAAATAAATACTTGTAATCTTTTTGGAATGTGTTTGTAATCTACTAGTACTACATAAATATCTGTTGACCTGCTGTTTGGCAACTAGTGTACGAATCTTTGCTGTACATTTTTCTATTTGTGATATGGCCTTGAAGTCCTTCATGGACAAAACGCCAAACTTTTGTGAAATTCTTTACATAAATAAATAAATAAAAAAAGTAGCAGGCGTACGAAAATTAGTTCACTTGATTTCACATCCTCTCCTCGGCATCTCTCACTTTATAGTGCATACATTGAATCGAATGTTAGCCAAGAAAGCGATGTGTGTTTTGGTGTGTGCGACGTGATATCACAGCACGCATGCATCTCTCACTGGCTCTACTGTCCTCTGCTGACAGCTTATTGTTTGCCATTTCCAATAGCAGCGATACACGAATTATACATTCGAGAAGGAGCAAGTTGTCTAATGCTGTGATGTGCCATTTCTGTATTAAGGTTACATATAACCCTTCCTTTGTAGGAAACCGAAGCGCACGTAGATGAATCTAATTCTGTGTATTAATTCCAATCACTCCTCAGTGATGATCTTCAAGCAAAAAAGATTCTTTCAAATTCCTTTTACATGAGCGGCTGATATATCCTCAGCGCAAAAAGTGAAATAAAAAATATAGCTGTGGGGTTCATTGGACCCCCCTCACGTCTCTGAGTCTTAAGCACTATTTTATCAGCAAGCGTCTTTTCTGCTTACGTCGAATCTTAATGATAGCCTATAAAATGTAAAATGAAGAAAAGCAATAATTGTAACCAAGTTCTTATAAAAGTGTACTTGACCTGTACTAACTTTTTGATTCCTTGTAATGCTTCAGTAACTTTAATGCTTTCAAATGCGTGTTACTTCCAGCCGACAAAGCTATGGTATCTCCAATCGCTTCATGGAAACCGGAATTAGCTCCGTCTCTGAATGTATAAAATAGATGCTCGTATGCCATGAAGTAGGTTATATGTCCCATTTCGTGATGAACTGTCTTGAAATCTTCTTCTGTTAAAACAGTACACATCTTGATCCTGAAATGAAAAGCGATAAATCATGGTAATTGTTTGAATTGGCAATTTTGCTGTTATTTTTATCTCTAGATACCTGCTTTCCTCTTTCAGTATGCTTGGTTGGTGAGTCTGACTTTTTTATAAGTTTCCGGGAAAATGTAGAATAACTTCAAAATTTTCAATTCTGACATGATGGATCATTAACTTGGCATAATATGTAGGTTAGGATGGTATGCAATGTTTACGAAGTTTTCGTCCTTTATTAGTCTGCAGGCCGATTTTAGAAAACATGCGACATTTTGGTGAATTTAAAATGAAATAAAGATCCGCTTTTCTATTTTGTGCATGGCTAATTCGCTGATGGTTGTGTTCCTTAAATATTTATCAAAGTGTTCTGATGTGACCAGATGAAAATTTTTGAAATGAAAGTTTTCCAGATCAGAGCTGCATTCAAATGATTGTCCAAGGAAAAGTTTTTTCAGATTTCTGTGCAACTAGAAATCTGATGGAGAAAAGCCATAGCTGCATGAGGGTAACAACCGTTAAACCGGCATCAGTGATAGCATGCTGCACGATACCGGTTGCGTGAGCAGGAATGTTATCATGGAGAAAACAATGTGGTAATGATTCTGGGTAGCTGCTCGAGCTTTTGAATGAGAACTATTAGTAATGAGAAGCAACGGCAGATCGTCCTTCCAAAAAAATAAATAAGCACAGTCTCTGCGTTGAAGAAGAAAACCGTTAAAGGCAACGACAATGATTAGTTCTCGATCGCATCTTCCAAGGTTCCCCCTCGACAGTTCTCCTCCATTCGAATGATTCCCGTTTGGAAGGTGGAAAACAAAGAAAACACAACGAATAAAACGTTCCCAAAACTCTTTAGTAATGCTCAAATTCGTACAAGCTGCCAGTCGTCTTCGACGAATGTCAGGTGCAAGAAATCGGGAGCATCGAAAAAAAGTATGCAAGCTGTCTTTTCGACACCCATTTTCCACGAGGGTCCTCCAGCACTACCAAGGGATAAGCCTACATTCAGCTTCTCACCTAAAGTGGCAATGGTTGTGCGTCAACCCCTGTTCAGATGCTTTTCCATCGGTTCGGACCTCGTAGTTGTCATAGCCTCGACAGGCCTACTTTCAGGTGGATCATCATCTCATCATGACGACCTCGTCTAAACTCTGCCACCCAAAATAAGATCTCTCAAATGTTGGCAGAGACAACGTTTTGGGATGAAAAATGTCCATGAAAGAGGTTAGCATATTCTGATTTAGTTTTGGATTCTGATTCCAAATATCACAGTTATGAAATCATTCATCGAGCTGTTTTGAATTAATCGATATTCATAGATTTCAAAGGCGTCCAGATATATGGCAGCCTGATCAATGTTTATTGAAAAACGAAGCTGCATTATCTATGAAAGGAGACGCTAGTGACTCAAAAATGTGATTTGTGCAGTACTAATGATCGTAGTGTTTGAACTGCCCTGAATTGTGAATATTTCAGCGAGTGAATAGCATAATGGTATTATTTTGATAACTCATTGCTATCTTATTAATCAAGTCACTGTTGTCGACTTTGTGAATTGGGGATGCGTCCGTTAAGGATCTCATCATGCATTTCATGACAACATGATATCTATGTTTTCATCTACATTTCGATTGTTCTTCATGATAACCTTTTAACAACAATGAACCGATCGCTTTTTCAACGATAAATTCATTGTCCGTGCATTCCTCTGTTTGCCTTGTTGACAAGCAGGCTTCTAATTAGTAATCATAGCTTCATTCGCTAACTCTAGAACAATTGGTCTGCTGTTATATTTTCATTCCTTAATTTCTGTGTTGCTTTTTCACACTTACATTCAAATGGAGTCTGCTCACCCAAAATACTGAATAATGCATGCTGAGTGTCTGGAGAGTTTGTTTTGTTTGCTTTGAAAAAGACTATCGAGACACAATGCAGCTGTTTTTTTATTGCTGCAATAATCTTAATCTTCAGAAAAGAAAACAGGACGTCCGTTTTCAGCGCATACATTTATGCGTAAAAAGTTTATCAACTAGTGGGAAAGGTGGGCCACACCAGTGTGCTAGAATCACTTTGATAAGCAATGTGAAAGATTTTTCTACGTCCAGTGGAAATAGGATGGATGAGCAAATGGTCGTCAAATGGCTTACCCCTGATTCGGCAAACTCTGCAACAGTGACTTGATTAATGAAATAGCAATGGGTTATTAACAGTGCCGTAGCGTGCTTGAAAACGTCTCCGGGGCTAGAATCAGTCTTGGCATCGGTATGCCTTATAGCATGCAGCTTATAGTAAAGTACTCGGCTCTTGTCTAGAATTCATTTTGATCTTTTCAATTAATGATGAAAGAATGAAGAAGTGAAGGTATACACGTGTTAACTATTAGCTACGCGTTTGTCAAACTCAAACTCCGGTCAGAGTCGCCGTAAATAGCCAGCCAGTGTGTGTAAGTGCAACTCGTAAAGAATTCTCTGTCCTCGACCGGGTTGAATCACGGAGGTGGATTGCTTCTTTGTGGGTGGAGCTGTTCTGTTGCGTCGCCGAGCTGTTCTGGCGCGCGCGAACTGCACATTGATAGATTGGCTGATTTGTCGATGACATGAACGACCCATTGCTGATCATGTGTGGCTCGTGTTAGATTTTGGCCAATCGGTGCAATCTCGGCGACACTCCGGCGACTGCCCCTGAGAGAGGAAGAATGAGAGAGAAAACCATCTGCAATTACAAATGCATCCGCTGGAAAGATGAAATAAAGACTTAAAGATATGCATAAGATGTAGCGTTTGGTCACTGCCCCCGAATGCCTCAGTGGACGCTACGCCCCTGGTTCTCAAAATAATACCATTATGCTATTCACTCGCTAAAATATTCACAATTCAGGGCAGTTCAAACACTACGATCACTACGTGTACTGCACAAATCACATTTTTGAGTCACTAGGGTCTCCTTTCATAGATAATGCAGCTTCGTTTCTCAATAAACATTGATCAGGCTGCCACATATGGAAGCCTTTGAAATCTATGAATATCGATTAATTCAAAACAGCTCTATGGTTTCCTCTATGAATTGCATATTTTTGATCAAAGAGGCTTGCCATAATAGAAAATGGAGGTAAATAACATGGACAATTTTCTCAAAAAAAGGCTGCCACATATGGACGCCTTTGAAATCTATAAACATCGATTAATTCAAAAACACCTCGATGAATGATTTTGTAACTGTGATATTCGGAATCGGCATACAAAACCACATCAGAATATGCTAACCGCTTTCATGGACATTTTTCAATCCCAAAAAGTTGTTTCGTTCTCTGGACAGCTGCCATTTTATTCAGTATTTCTTGTTTCTGATTAAAATAACTTTTATTCTGAAAGTTAGTGCAAAATTTGAGGAGAAATGATTGGCTTCCCTGTCACATATCCCATAAGCGCTACGAATGATAGGTGTGAATGTGCCAGCTTCTATCTAAATGATGCAATGATTGTAGCTCTTCTTCTTTTAAACTCATTGTTTGAAAAGGCTGTCGCAAGGGAGTGGTTAATGTGGGTTTGGGCGTATGAGTCAAAAACCCTTGCTATTCGTGATTCTGATTGCAATGAATAATACAAGGACGAATTGCACGCTAGCATCAATCTTTTCAACGTGAAAATCAGTTGAAGACATTGTCACATTTTTTGCTTTATATGATGATATTTAGTTTATTATGTTTCGAATTTAAGAATTACATATCTTTCTTTAGATGCTAATCGCAAGTGTAATAGCAGCAATACAAAGCTCTTACCTGAAATCACCGAAACTGTACATGTCATTAGCACTTCCATGACAGTCAACTTTCCGATGTTTCGGTTTCTCGAGAAGTGAATATTTCCAAAATTTTTGTGTCATATTGAACAATCCAATAGAACTAAAAAACTCTTCCGCAGCTTTGAACATTTTATGGACAGTCCATTTGTCTTGCTGGAGGGCAGCAGTTACATCTGCACCGTGCACATCAGGATAAGGCTTCAGTATGTCGAAGATGAGGAATTGCTGACCCCAAGGATTTCCAAGAAGTTGCGCCGGAATGGGCCCTGAGGCATTAACGCAATCCGGATATTGCTGTTTTAACTTGAATCGAACGTATGCATGAAATTCCTTATAATATGGAGCAAGTTGATTGTAAAGATCCATGACTTTAGAAGTGAAGTTTGGCTGTTCAAAGTCAGTAAACCATTCAAAAAAGCCGTAATCGGGATAATCTGCAAGTTACATGACAAAAGTGAGAAACAAAGATTGAACATGTCATAGACTCCTTCAGATATACACTGTTCAAAAACGACCTAGTACAAAATTTTTTACCCATATTCTAAAGCGATTTTTCATATGTTCTAGGAATAGTTTGACGTTTCCCTTTGGTACAATTGTAGCACATGCCCGACACTTTCTCTCAGTCACTCCTATTTTCAAAAATGTCTGCTTCCCTGCCTGGTGGGTCCTAGCTAATAAAGACAGGTGCTCTTTTTCTAAGCTCGCTCCGACTATATATCTTACAGCATCAAAAATCTAAAATATGGCTGCGATAGACAACGATCTGCTTTATCTGACGGTGCAGAAACGGTAAAGAAAGATGAAGAAATGAGGTCAGCAGAGTTATTAGAAAATCAGTTGCTTTTTGGGTTTTTCAAGTTTGCAAATTTGGCATTTTTAAGGCTATGTATCAACTTTGCAGATGTAAAACCATCGATCGATATCATTGCATTTGCATGTAAACATGGAAGCTACTGACAATGCATTATGACACTTTAGTCTACCAGTGATGTCAATAGATATACTAGCAATGATATGATGACAGCTATGTTTTGATGGCGTCAATGGCAAATTAGAGGGCCGCGTTAGCGGCCCGACAATTTGCCATTGACAGCCCGAAAACTGTAGATGTCATAATCATTGTATGCCATGTTGCGAAATATTTCTATGGTTTCATTTCCAGGCCATGAATTTCCGGGCCGTTAATGAATTTCTGGGCATTATCAAAGATATCAGTCTTATATACATGGTATACAATGTCACTATAAAGAAATCTATGGCTATGCTGAGCGGCATTAAATCTTAAATTGTCTTTTCGATTGATTCAAGAAATGAAACATGAATTTAGTGAATCATAAGATCATACCGATGAAAATTGAATCAAAACTTGAAATTTCAGCCGAGAAAGCACAATAAGATCTCAGCTTTTCCTTGAAGACTTGCAGGGTCTTGCATTATATTACAGTTCATAGATTTGCTTGATCAGCTGAATTTCCGCTTAATTAAGATGCTTGTTAGCAAATATTCATTCCTTATGATATCCAACTTGCTTCATACTACTTCTAAAGTGGTTTCATCTCGGTAGTATATAAACATGAAAGAATTTAGCTTTTTCAAAACTGCTCAAATAATTGTTTGGACCTCAGGAACGTCATCTCCGTAAAAAACTAAATCTTTAAATTTTTGATGCTGTAAGATATCTAGTCAGGAGCGAGCTTAGAAAAAGAGTAACCGGTTTTTATTAATTAGGTGCCATCTAGTAGGGAAGCAGACATTTTTGAAAATTCGAGTGACTGAGAGAAAGTGTCGGGCATGTGCTACAACTGTACCAAAGAGAAACGTCAAACTATTCCTAGAACATATGAAAAATCGCTTTAGACGCGTTTGTCTATACATGCAACTTTATTTGTATCCAAACTCGAGGTGATTGCATCAATCCGACCACTTTGAAGCTACATCTGAAATTGCCGTTTCATCATTGCATTAATAAGTTGTCACTGAAATGATGTCCTGAAGTGCTGCTTATTGTGGACATGAGTCCTGAAAAACCTCACGAATTGAATAAATTTCATGATGAACTGGTCAACAATGTAGCATAAGCCGATTGTCATCCAGAAAGATGCTTCATGTAAAATGATCAAATGATCAAAAATCAATCACAGGGATGATCACAAAGTCCCGTATGGAATCTTTTAGAGGCATGCTGCAACATTACGCTGGGCCTAAATAGGCTATGAAGATCAGCAATGCAAAACAGAGATGGGAAAAAATTCTTTTAATTTGTGGCCAGAAGATCCACATTTGCCATTTGTTTACATGCGGTTTATTATTCGTTCAAGGTGGACATTGCATGTCTTTATTCTTATTTTCGGACAGTTCCGCCGAAGAAATTGTACTGCGGTTTATTGTTACATTGATTTTTTGCATTTTTATTGTCTTCAGGCATGTTAATGGTAGGAAATCTCCAGTTCAATTCCCATCGTATTCTCACAGAAAGGAAACCAAGATTCCTCATGGCAGAAATTCTGAATTTAATAAGTTATTGACATTATTGATAAAACGAATACAGCGTTTCTTTATACCGTTGTTGCCATCACTTACGCCCATAGAGTAAATATATTAGGTAGAGTGGTAACTCAGCATTTATTACATCCCCAATGTGCATACACTTTCGATTTTATTAAATGATCTCCTGATTGTTGGGTATTGTTATCAAATGTGAGATATACAAATGTTTGCGGTTTTGAAGAAATTGCCACGGAATTCACTGATCCTGATAGCAATGGATAAGGAATGACATTACTTTACAGATCCTCCGTGTCATGACAGCCTTGGAGAGGTAATATTGCTAAATTAGCAATTATGCTAATTTATGCTATTATTTTCATGATCAACCTCAAAAAGTATTTTAAGCGTGATCATATCATACGCAACTTGCCACTGGTAGAGCAAAACAACATAATCAAAGACAATGATTTCAATTAACTTTGAAAGATGTAAGGGTCCACATCACTATTCAGATTCAAGAAATGAAACATTTAAATTTAGTGAATCACAAAATCATGCCAATGAAATTAAAATCAAAAACTTGAAATTTCAGCCAATAAAAACATTAAGATCTCGACTTTTTCATGAAGACTTCCATTATAATGCGATTCATGAAATTCCCTTGACAATCAGCTTCCTCTTAGCTAGGATGTTTATTAGCAAATATTCATTCCTTTTGATATTCAACTTGTTCCATACTACTTATAAAGTGGACGTCATGTCGGTAGTATATAAATTTGCAAAATTTTATCTATTTAAAAACTGATCAAATAATTTTTTGAACCACAGGAGCGTGATCTTTGTTGCTTGATTTAACATTTTTGTCCTATTCCTATTCTTATTTTAGTGTCGCCTTAAACATCATTCCACTCATGAGAATGCACACGATTGCTGCACTTTCATTACATCTCTTGTTGTTACTGAAGATTTTAGCTGACGATGTTGTCTCATTGGTAGGAAGGCTCCATACGTTAACATTAGCAAGGAAAAACAGATATTATTGGCATATCAGGCGATATTATGAGTGAAACGGAAATCCGCTAATCCTGAGAACATTCACCAACGGACCAAGCATTGAAAATTTAAAGCTAATGACAAATCTTAGCAGCTAAAACCATTGTTGTGATGTGAATACAAATTTCTAATAAGAATTTGACAATTGTTTTCTTATTCAATTAGCAGCCTAAAATGAATGTACTGAGGAAGCAATGTCAAATATGATGTGCAACCAGGTCATTGAACAGAGATGCCCTCAGACTGAATCACTAGATCTTTGGCAGTCGCAGCCGCTGCGCTTCATCCAACAAGAACTCATCAGTAATTTCTGTTCTATGTTCAGGCAAACAGGCACTTTGCAACTCAATCTTCAGTTTGGACATGAAGCACCCACAGAATTTCCTAGAAAGGAAGAGTTATATGTAACCTTAATACCGAAATGGCACATCACAGAATTAGACAACTTGCTCCTTCTCGAATGGATAATTCGTGTATCACTTGCTATTGGAAATGGCAAACAATAAGCTGTCAGCAGAGGACACCAGAGCCAGTGAGAGAGGCGTGCGTGCTGTGATATCACTTCGCACACACCAAAACACACATCCCTGTCTTGGCTTCGATTCAATGTATGCACCATGCAGCAAGGAATGCCGAGGAGAGGATGTGAAATCAAGTGAACTAATTTTCGCATTAGGAATTCCTGTTTGATCACTTAATTAGTTCCTCGATGTGCCGTCGATTTCGAATTAATCACACTTCCAGCAAACCGAAGCAGATAAACAAAATATTTAATTCTTTGTATATAACTGTCACACTGATGAGTGTCTAGGACAAAGCGCAGCTGCCACAAAAGAATTTAGTGTTGATACTGCTCAAATCTGAGGACATCTTTTAATGAAAGTTGGACTGTACATGTCTGACCAGAGTGATTCAATAGATAGTCAAGAATGATCACTTACTGTTGAATTTGGCACCTTGGTTCAATAAGTTTACCATTTCTTCAAAGTCTGTTCGCATTTTCTTTCCAGTTTCATCTCTCCAGGCTTTCCAAACTTCAGTCAAAGCCGTACAATTCCTGACCTTTGTAAAGAAAGCAGTCACTCCGGTCTCACCGCGTTCTAGCTTGTTTCCATTATACACAATCGTCGCTCCTGAATAAATGGAAGCCATTCTGTTCTCAATTTCGGAAAGTTTCCTGGATAAAATGAGAAGCAGTTTGGAAGCATTATTGATCATTTACATGCATCAAACTGCTGCAGTTAAACATGAAAGTCAATACAGTCAGTGATAGCTGATCGGCCGACCAGTTTCAGTAACGCTGGCATTCGATTTGGCCCCGAACATAGATTTTGAAGACCAGTCAGACGACACGAGGTTAATTTAGACCAATACAAGTTTTGGGCCAAAACCTGGGGGCAAAACCCAAAACCCAAACCCAAGTTTGAATAAATGAATGAAATCAAGTAAACGAAAAGCGTTCTTTGTATTTTATGCTGACATAGAAATTCTACTATATATCAAAATTCCTATTGTGCCCATGAGAAGTGTGGTATTAGTGGGAAACGATTTATTATTGCAATAATTGTAATTAGTAGCCTAAGTACATGTATTGCGTCATCAAGTTTTCTTTTAATTTAACCAACACTGATATACTGACTGTTTGAAGATCTTTGATTTAATTATGACTGAGTTACACATTGCTCATTGCAAAGCAATTGTTTTCATTTTTTTCAGAAATGTGAACAAACTTGACAAATATTACAACTGCGCAGTAAGTGTATGGTTAGACAGATTTAGAATGCGAAACCGGAATGAATTTAATTTTGGATAAATGTCGGCTATCGCAGAAAGTTAAGGGTGCGAAGATAACTGTGAAGATGTAAAATAAACGGAATATATTAAAATTCAATGTTTACAAATGTAACAAAATACATGTAAGCATAAAGTAGATACAATATGTATAGACTTTCAATGCGTGGTATTGTCAAGTCCAGAAATAATCACAAGTATTTCATTTTAGAAATATTCTGTGAATCTAGTGGAAATTTGATAAAATATCAGAAATTTATGCTTTTATCCTGTAGCTCTCCTAAGATTCAAATCAAAATATTAATTTTTGTAACCTGATCTGTATTTATTCAGCATTAATAGAAAACCCAAGTTTTGTATCACTTACCCAAGGTCCAACCTTGACCAATGTCAATCGGTCATTCAAGAATGAATTATTTGACTAGCCAAAAGAACTGCAACATCGTAAAGGCATGAAAATGTAGCATTATTTAAGTGCATGTATGTATCCTGTGTGACACAATGACACAATTGCTGCGAACAGTTTCTTGAAAGATGAAAAAAGTTACGCATAAACCATATTTGATCTCAAACAAAGTTTACCGAATCGTATATTTTGGATTTTCTAAGAATTGTGTGTTTCTCAGCCTATTTATCGGAAAATTATTCCGCATTTGGAATAATGTTACTACACAAACTGTAGCTTGTATAACATGTGGAGCTCAGGAGATGGAAAGAATGATTGGATTTCAATGCAACCACATGTAGAGGGCCTACTATCTGAACATTTGACAGTGGATCGTGGAGCATTGCTTGTTAGGCTACAGGCATGAGATTAATTTTGATCGAGGATGTACAAATGACGAAAAACGTCGAGGAGCTCCAAACGTTTAAATAATATTTGGGGATCATTATTAAACGAAATTATTCGACCTCAGCGAGCAACAAGGCACAGAAACAGTAGAAGCGCTATGTTCTAGCGTTACAAGCGTGTGTCGCGTTGGAGTACTATGAAAACTCTCATTCTCTCCCCTCTCTCACTTAAACTATTCTCAATTTGATGTGGAATATTTGCACTAAAAGTGATGGATCTTAGATATAATTGCATAGTACAATTTGTACATTTTGGTTTTAGTATTTTATCTTCTTTGATCTCCAAATTTAGAGATACTGACCAATAATGCCGGCTGGGATGCCGGCACGTGCTTAGGGCAAGTGTTGCACCGGCCTTAAAGAGGACACTTTAGGATACCCCATGCTGCCAAAAGCCAACTCAATATTTCATTTGCATTATGAACCTATTGAGGCTTTGCATACAATCTTGCATATAGGTTTTGCACCTGCTAACTTTAAATTGACAAGTACAGCTTTGTTCTAACTATAGTTCCATGCTCATCGGACAACAAATATTTCTGTTATGAATGAATGACAATCAAATAAGCAAAAATTACTTTGTTGTCAATTTTAGCCTAAGTCTAACAAGTTGATTCCGTAAATATGCTACATGATCCATAAATGTACGTTAAACCTTTTCCTGCAAGACAAACAAAAACATAGAATGTCTAATTCTATTTATATGGATCTTAAATTAGGCAGAAAGTTTTCTTTTTACTCGAAAATGACCTGCATTTATCCACTGGAAACTGCAACAGAACTTCTATTGTGTTGCTTTTCCGACCTATAAAATGAATGCCGATAAGGGTCTTTACAGCAATTTTCACTACAATTAAGGCTTGTTCTATATATGTAGAACAACTGCAACTATTGCTTAAATATTGCAAACATCGCAATATGTACATGCATACATGCGAATATACATCGTACTATGCCTACTTCGTCATATATGTATCAATTTCAATGCTAGTGAATCACAGAAAACAATACAATTTAGAAATTCGATGCAACACCTTCTATTCCTTGTGTTGGACCAAAATGAAATCACTATATCAAAGTTACTTGTATATTGCTTATGTGTATACAACAGTGCGATCTGTAAATTAATTCAAATCCTTAGCTTGATGATTCATCTATGTACACGAAATGAGTGTGATACTCTATCTTTGAATAAGATCAAGGAGCTTCTAAAATGTGTTCAATACATAAACATGCAGCAAAAGTCCGTAACATTTTGGTTGTCTCTTGGGAGAGAGAAGCTGCAAGCGATGTAATCTTGAAGGCGATTTCTGTACACCATTTGCAAGCTTTATACATTGATACAAAATGTTTGGTTATTCTTTTACATGAAGGCCTGTACAATTAAAGTTTCAACGCAATTTATTTTTTTATATAGCACATTAAAACCTACATTGCATATAATGTGTCATTACAGATTTCATAATTAAATTGACTGCAATTTCGATAGTTAAAAGCATTTTTCTCTTTGAATGATAAGTTATCGATAAATACTAGTTATCTACTGAATAGAAAGGTGAGTTTTGAAAGTTGATTGTTGCTCGGATTCATTTCATAATTTAACCAGACTGACTCAAAGACTTTGAACTGACTATCCTATATAAAGGAAGCCTCATGCCTGCTGGGACTATGTAGCCTCTAGGAAGATATTTAGGATATCAGGACCATAGCTTCAAAGAATACTAGCGTACTAGATAGGCATACTATGACTACCGGCACTAGGCCTACTAAGACTAAATTCTAGGCCTAGCCCTTAGGGTTCTATATCTATGACTATTAGCGTGCTAGAACATAGGCTTATATTATGAATAGTCTTTAGGTCTCCTAGACCAATTAAGCCAACATTTTCAACACCGGGATAAAACGTTCATGTCTACTAGCTGGACTCTGTCCTTCTTTTAAATGCCTGAGGTACATTTCAGTCAATAGTGACTCTATTTTTTTAATAGATGCTAATTTTTCTCTATTATAAATTTAATTTTTGAGGCTGTGCATGTTTAATGTACAAGACCGCGCTTGGTCGGGTTTGAGCGTCCAGGATTAAGCGGTCGAAACGCGATCGTCCTGACCAAGTTCCTGTTGATGACCTCATTAAAAATAGTCAAATAATTTGGATGCATATTTTGTAGAATTTTATTTCACGTTTTAGCTTAAGGAACTAATATTAATTCTCTTGCACACCTGGTACATTTTAGATAGCGTAAACCCGCCGGCGGGTTCGCCGCGCCGAACGACTTATGACAGGTTATGACAGGTTACCTCATATTTATGTATGTATGTATGTATGTATGTAGTTATGACAGGTTACCTCATATTTTGAACAGAACGACTTACTCGCCAATTCACTACACACGAGGAGAGGGGAAACGTTGTTCGTCCTTCTTGTAAGTATTTTTAAAATTTTTAGACATTTTAAGATATAAAAATTTTCTTTTAAATCATATTTTGTACCTATTGAAAATTAACTAGTCATTAGCTTGTTTTTTTTAATTTTGTTACCTTGACGCACTTTGCTACGCTGAATTGTTACAACTTTCAGTGAATCATAGGCATGCTACAATTTGGAACGTTGGAAGTTTATGTATCGATATTACTCGCACATCTATAGACTAAAATATGCACTACATTAAGGCTTGTAATGTAGCGGTGTAGGACACTGGTACTCTAGGTAAACTTTCGAAAACGGGTCACGGGTCATAGGGTCGGCGGGTCACCCGGCGTTTCCAGTTGTGGTATTGGCTACCTGTAGGGCAATTGGCATTGCGAACCAAAGCAAACTACGAAGACCGCATTTAGGCTCGCGCAAATCATTAAGGGAATCAATGATGTAGCTACTGCACTTGTATATTCAAACAGCTGTGTCTCAGACGCCTGAGATGAAGTCCTGGTCATGATACAGCGAAAACTCGAACAATACGCTTCGTTAAGTCTAAACAACATCATAAAGATGTTGCGGCCGGCAGCCCAGGCATTACTTGACAGCGTATGGGTTGGACAAATGCAGAAACATTTATTATGCAGAAATAGTAAGAGAGTTTTCCTGAGCATATCTTGATTGTGGTTATGACATCTTGGTCTGATAGTACACTGTAGGTTAAAGCATGGACTTAGGTTGAAGAAAATTCCACTGTGCTGTATTTAGTGCTTTCAGACAACGGAGACTGTAATGACGATAAATGTCAAGTTCAATCCGTCCGTATTGTGAGGCATTCATTTCCCATTCACATTTGTCTGAATTCCTTGCATGTAACTCACACTGCAGGGCTGAGAAGGTATGAAATGAGGCCACTATGAAAAGAATAAAATTGTCAGGCATCAAACGTCTATTGTGCTTTGTATATGAGTTTCCCTTTGTGCAGTATGATTGGGTTTCGTCTAATAGAGACAGTCGTAAAAACGGATGTGAGGTGAAGAAATCCCTTTCTCAAGAATGTTTGGTATGGAAATATGATTATCGGTAAGTTGCTTGATTTTTAAAAGCATCGAAGTTCTTCATTTCTTAAAAGTTTAAGAAATACTTTCAATTCACTAGGAGGATTTTTCATCAGTGACCTGTTTTGTTAATGTACATGTATTCATGATGCCATTTAAGCATTAACAATGAAATGAATAACAGTGAGCAATGTACGTATTGTACATAGAGAACAAGGATGCGGTGCTGTTTGCTTGTATGGCAAAGCTTGTCTCATCGTATTTAAAAAACAGGTATATAGTCCGACAGCCAGAACGAGTTTCTGCAGGGAACGAGGCCGAAAGTGAGATTTTCACAGATTGATGTACATCCTATGCCTACTACGAATTCGCGCGTCTGCCGAGTTCTAGTGAGTTCCTCTTCTTGTCAAACAGGATCAAAGGAAAACACATGTAAATCCAATGGGACGCAGATTGCAGTTTTTGGCTAAAATGAAGTTTTGTATGTTTTCTCTGATTAAACGAAAAGTACTAAGCGCAGAGTCATAATTTTTGACATGGAATGTCTTACGGTCATTTCCTATGATGTGCATGTGCTTTTATCATGCATCTAATCGGCAATGTATGTGAGAATGTGGTTGAATGTCGATAAAGTTGCTCAAAATGTTTGTGTTTGTCGACATTAAGAGGCCCACCAAATCGAGATGTGTTTAGCTTTATAGACAGGGGTACATGAACATGAAAAGAAATGACCTGAAGACATTCCATGTCAAAAATTATGACTCTGCGCTTAGTACTTTTCGTTTAATCAGAGAAAACATACAAAACTTCATTTTAGCGAAAAAATTGCAATCTGCGTCCCATTGGATTTGCATGTGTTTTTCTTTGATCATGTCTGACAAGAAGAGGAACCCACTAGAACTCGGCAGACGCGTGAATTCGTAGTAGGCATAGGGTGTACATCATTCTGTGAAAGTCTCATTTTCGGCCTCGTTCCCTGCAGAAACTCGTTCTGGCTGCCGGACTAATACTGCAAGGACAACAACCACACGAAAAAGACTTATTATGAAATCTGTTTACATCAGATTGTGTCAATTGCTCAGAGAATGTAATAAAGTTACAGGGAATAATCAATTATCGTATGTCCAATTGTACGCCTTATTGCAATTACGTAGTCCTTCTTGTAATTGGAATTTGCAATTAAATCACAGATCTGGACTGCAATTGGCATTCATTTAACATAGAGGTAGGTGCACAACAATATCCTCGTAGCTACTATCTAATATTCTTGCCGCATCGAAGTGTCTATTTTGTTTATGTGGGTATTACGTTATCGCCAATCCTTTCGCGTAAAAACCAAGCACTTGCTGAATGGTGCCACACTTCGATTTTACGATTGAATCTCAAGTAGGATGACCACGTAAAAATGTATAGAGTTTGTGCCGCATTATCGGTGCCAGAATTTGACAGCTTATCAATGCAATACATTTCAGGGACTCAAGAAGCCTCGTGTCTGACAGTGGTCGATTTAATTCCGCTATTTCTTCTGTTTATAAATGCAGAAACATTTAATTTGCGATGAAAATAAGATGACTGATCCACATTTGCTCAGATGCGATAAGGAGGATGTTCCCCAAAATTTTGTATTTCATTACCTCAAGTGAAAATAATTATCTTAATCTAATTTCTAAAGATCCAGCTAGATCAAGTGCAAGATTAGGAGGTCAAATTACCGGATTCTTGACTAAAGCTGAGTGCAGATAGAATGTAAGTAGAGTCAGTAATTCCAAAGCAGCCTGAATGAAACAGTTGAGTACTCGAAGATTAATTAAGCTACTGAGATATTATTGAAATGGTGATTTACAGAGCTGACCATAAAAAACGGACCACAATTTCGCTGAAATTCAATCGATTCTCATGTCTTCGTATCGTGTCGGACATAACCATGTCATCATTGGAGAGCTTACATTCTCAGCTTTAAAATGGGCTATGATAGACCTGTATCCGTCCATGAATTTACTGAGCAGCACTCAAAGAATAAAAATTATTCAATCTACAAATATCAATTTTAATAAGAAAACATATAAGTATGAAAATGAATCCGGCACGGGGAGAAGGGGCATTTTCTGATACAGAATGAGCTCTCTTTTGATACACTGGTCATCAATATCGGTGAACTAGGAGAAAATTAGTGATATCCTGAAGTTGTCACAAAATCATGACTTTTTTCGCTGAAAAAGGTGTGTTCTCACTTTTTCATCAAAAATGTTCATGTTTGGGATCTTTGGAATCATTGCGATGTTTGGAATGCGAATATGTAGGCTCTATTTACATAAGTTTGATGGTTCTTTTTCAAACTTCTTCAATATTTTCTCATTAAAATTTATTTTTTTATGTTCCTTATAATATAATACACTGCAAAGGATAATATGATTATTATGATATTATTATATATTATGATATACGAGCTTCTGAAGGGAAGAATGCCGACAATGAGACTTTCACAGAATGATGTGCACCTCATAGTCCGCCAGCCAGAAGGAGTTTCTGCAGGGAACGAGGCCAACAATGAGACTCACAGAATGATGTATACTGTACACTCTATGCCTTCTACGAATCTGTGTGTCTGCCGAGTTCTCGCTAGTTCCTCTTCTTGCCGGACACTTTCAAAGAAAAGTTAATCCAATAGCACGCAGATTGCAGTTTTTGGCAAACATGAAATTTTCTTTGTTTTCGGCACGGTATGTCCTCAGGTCATTTCTTATCATGTTCATGCACTTTTATCTATGAAACTACGCACATTCAGATTTGCAAGCCTCTTACTGTCGGTAAACACCAAAATGTTGGCCCCCTTTATCCACATTGAACCACATTCTCGCATACATCAGAAGCATAATAATATTACATACACATGAGTCACATGATTCACATGAAAACTGCAATCTCCGTTCGAGATTTCGAGGTTGAATTCACTACTGCCGACACAAGCGCGCCATTGCTCAGGAAGAATTTCAGCATTGATGACTTCTCGTATGCAATCTTTGAGTTACCTTGATCAATTTCCCATCGATGCTGTCTACCTTCATCGAGGCCTATTTATTTGACTGACATACTTTGTCAGACGTGGAATATTATGCAATATCATGGCCTCAGATTTCCTAATATTTCATTCATCGTAATTTACGAAACATTCTGAGGCTGAAAATGTGTTCTATTGCGTTAGAATGAGGAACCGTTGATACCTGAGGATTTTCGGAAGTTCTGCGACCTTATTCAAATGTTTGTAAGGTCCTAATTTATAATAAATAAATTAGGATGTTGATGTAGCTGCAGTCCGCAAAGAAACCTACAATGGATGCTTGCTGGTTTCAGGTTGTTTGCTCAAATGTATGCATATTTTCGATAATTTTGAAAATCGGCAAAATGTGACGCATGGTGCTGTTATGAAAAAAGTGATGGTTCAACGTCACTACTCCCCCATGCTGGGTTCTTGGACGTTGCTGACATGTCAGATTTTAATGTGGAGCGTTGTGATCTTTGAGTCCGGATGCCCCTCCTGACGACTTCCAATGGCACTTTCGGGGTTCAACCTCTGGACCATAGAGTAGATATATTAGGTAGAGTGGTGACTCCTCATTCATCAAATCCCCAATGTGTATACACTTTCGATTTTATTAAATGAACTCAAGGGAGATGCAGTCGGAATTGTCACCAAATGTTAGATGTGCAAATTTTTGCAGTTTTGAAGAAATTGCAACGGAATTGATTGAACATGATGGTATGATTCAGAAGGAAATGATATTATTTTGCAGATTCCGTGTCATGACAGCCTTCGAGAGGTAAAGTCTGTTAAACAAACAATTCGATGGGTTCCTACTACTTTCATGCTCAACTTCAAGAGTATTTTCTTAAGCGTGATCATATCATAAGCAACCTGCCACTGGCAGAGCAAAGTCACGTAATCAAAGACAATGACTTCAATTAACTTTGAAAGATGAAAATGGGTCCACATCACTATTCAGATTCAATTAATAAAACATGAATTTGTGAATCATGAAATCATGCCGGTGGAAATTGATTTAAAAACTTAAAATTTCAGCCAAGAAAGCACGAATAACATCGCGACTTTTTCATGAAGACTTTCATTGTAAAACAGATCATGAAATTCCCATGATAATCAGCTTGATTTCTTTTTAGTTAGGATGCCTTTCAGCAAATATTCATTCCCTTTGATATCCAACTTGTTTCATACTACTTATATAGGAGAGTCATCTCGGTAGTATATAAATTGGCAAATTTTGACTTTTTTCAAAAGTGCTCCAATAATTTTTTGAACGACGGGAACGTGATCTCTGCCACAAACTGAATCTTTTGATATAAAAATTTTCACTGTATACAGATACTTTTTTGAGTCGACACTCTACCTATACATCACTAGTCTATGCTCTGGACCGAAAGATCGCTACGCCAACCACTTAACCAGTGAGCCACGGAGACCACTTGCTGTTATGATGAATTTTGTACTTAGATACAGATACAAGCACAGCAACCTACTGTCTGCAAGGAATTACAGGGTGAGCAGACACTGCTCCGAGTATCCAGCTGGGTTACTGATATGCAACCCACGATCAGACATGGAATAGGCCTATGTCCAATTCCAGATTCAATACTACACAGATCTAGATCAATGTCGCGCTCTATAGTTCCATGAAAAACGTGGGTATTCCAATGAAAGACAAACTCAATAATATCTTAAATATCATAGTGATTTCAACGGAGAAATCTAAGAACTCCACAAAATAGGTCAAATAATAGTCCATTCTTGTATGAAACTGGAGAGGAAAAGCAAGGTCATCAACTATGCAGGAGTGGACTTTGATGATGAACTGTCTAACTTTGACATTGGCAAAAATTTCAGACTCAATAGGAACACGATAAAAAATCCACGATTTACTTCATTATGTCAAGCGTGTGCATGAGTTATTGAAGGTGTCTCATGACTACCAGAATAAGGTATCAAAAGAGATGAATACTTGCCTATCAAATGATGGAGACGGACATCTGCTGGACTGTCTCTTCATAGAGGTCAAGAAACAAAACGGCACATGGAAATCTATTACACTCTCTATAATTTAATCTTTTCTCAACATAAAGAAAAGGACGATGAGTGAAGTGCTTCACCTTGAATTGTCCGCCACATCAACACTACAGTAAGTTTTCATCACATTCAGTCCTGCTGTACAAATATGTAAGCTCTAAATTCTTAACAAATGCATGAAAATTAGCATTAACTACTTTTGTATTACTTTATTTACCTACTAATAATAGAATGCATCGTTTTTACCTCTAAATAATATTTTTTTTGTGAATTGAGAATTTTATATCTACATAGCAAAGCACATGGCCTAAAACAGGCCTATTTATCATTCAGTCAAAATATTGGCTGACGAGTAGTAGTGCATCAGTAGTGAGTAATGAAAATGAAATAAGTCCCTATTTGCATGTAGTATTTATGTTTCTATAATATAGTTATTTTTCATGTCAAAAATGGTCATTAGTGTCAACCGCACTTTCAAAGACACCAAAAGCTTCAGCTATTGAGTACATGACACACATGTAAATCATTTAAGTAATTCTTTAAGTGGTTACTGAACGTATTCCATCGTCCATTTTTTGATGATAACAATAATTAGCTAAATATGTCATGCTATTATATTTCATTCTTTAGACAAATTGTAAGACACATAATTACAGCAGATTATGATAGCAAACATAATAGTAGCTTTATTGACTTTAATTCTTTACTTTATTGACTCTTACAAATATCACAAATTCTTTAACAATTCCAATACATGTTCCTTTGATTCCACTTTCACATCGCATGACCGGTCAACTGTGGTTACACCACACAGCTGGTATCAAGTGCAAATTTTCTATTCCTTGGTAGACTACAATAGACAATTACTTATCTAAGCAGCGAGAATACAAGAGACGTGATACAGATGACATAGAAATTGCTGTGCACGACTACAATGTACTCTTTCCCATGTTTAAAAGCATTTTTTTGACATGTCTATGGTCTTTTGCCGGAGAATTATATAGTGAAAATCTTGAGGAGATATCAGGCCAATTCATTATCAGAGGGGCTACATAATATCCAATATTGTATAAATCAATGCCAGCGTTTTCTCAGATTGATTATAAGTCAACTCACTTTACAATGGTAGTGTTGAAAGTGGATGCAGTAATCGATGCAATTTTCAAAATTCTTTTTTCTTCATTACTGAGATTAGGAATATTTTTTTTCTTTAGCAGATCAATTAGCGTGACTACACCATTTTGCCATGCACTGTATTTGACTTCAACCGCCGTTTTCTGAAAATTAAGGATATGCAATATTATTACAGTCACATAATTTTTGAATTTCTGAGATCAATTTTTCACACAGCTATTTGAATATTTCACAATGTGTTATGGTAATTCTTTAAAATCAGGCATCGGAGCCGATGAATTTCTAATGAACTGGCTGGAGGAGTTTACGAACGCGACAAAACTTAAGAAAGAAATAGCCATGATTTATCAATCGCATCATATCAAACAGTCATGCGTTGATAACATAACTATAGCCTAAAGATACATAAAATGGGGAATTACTGCATCTACTGTATAGTGAAGGACTGAAAATCTAGCGTCATTTAGAATCATTTAAAACTTGACGATTAGTGTAGTGTTCACCATTAGGATTCCATCAAACCAGTCTATGAGCTACATTATCGAAAAATCCAAATAGCCCAACTTGCAATGGACTGGGAAACCCACAGCATTCTCATGAGACTGAGATGGGTAGGGTATGAGACATCGTGATGTAGGACACCAATGTATATACACTCGGACATCACACCCAGTTATGGGAAGACAACGCGTTTGGCAGATTCAATGAATGCTGTTACGCATGCACAATAGCCTATAGTCTGCTGAGTTGACAAATGGTATACGCATGATGAAGGATAGTAATTTCACCATTTATTTCCCTACAATCTTTCTATCAGTGAATATCACACTGTTTGTTAATCATTCCTATCAATTTATTAACCCACCAAACAACTGATGAACTACAAATTCTTTAATTCTACTTTGAGTTGAAATACGACAGCATCTGTTAATGCATGCACCTCAAGTACACTTGGGAGGCTGCGTTCTAGAATGCTTCTTTCGTCACAACTGGGAACTTTGTAACTCCTCTTTGTGAAGTTTTCAGGGACACTGAAACCAAACGGATTGATCGAAGCACCTTTTCAGTGCAAAACAGATATAATGGAGAACTCTTGGTTCTTCAGGAAAATTCAACAAGTTGAAAGCGGAGATTCACTGGAAACACGACACAATAATTCCTTAGAATTTATTTCGAAGACATAGAAATTGAAACACAAAGACAACAAAACTTTCATCAGATTCACAGCCACATGCTGATGGTTGATGTTATTGTTCAAATCCTGTTGCCATCCCATCAACCTTCTCATCAGTTTATACAACTTCAGATGATAAACTGCACATGTAGTCTGCTGGGTGAATCATACGAAATTGTATTCACATTTGTTTAAATTACCACAATCGGTTGGAAATAACCATGGCAGCAGCGTGATCGTATTGGGCATGAAATATTCACAAAAAGTGCATTGGACACTGTAATGATAAAGGACTAGAACGGACATACACACTGAAAGAAATTGTGCGACGGACATGCGTTGGTGGCTAAGCGATTGCGACTTCCAATGGTTGATTATGTGAAGGTACCGGCAGTTTATCAGTGTAAATATTCGCTGTTGTTATCATTTCTCTTCATATGTAATATAAAAACATTTTGAGGAAATGGCTTACAATAGATCGCCTTACGGCATGAATCATAGAGTAAGTGGCATGAATCTACAACTGTTGCATGCTTCAGCAATGTGATTCCTCTTTAGATGTAGCAACATTATAGAAATTGATAACAATAAACCCTCTAGAATAAAAAGCTTCACAATACTTGCACAAAAATCGCAGAATCAGTCAGGTTCCCTCGGATGTGCCGCGGCCAATCTATTTCTATGAGCAACATTGAGCATTGATCGGTTGTTGTCCAGCATTGCAGCTCGGTCCCTAAATGAGCGGATAGAAAGCCATAAAAATGAATTGCTTATCTGAAGTTGACTAGAATGGAAATTAACTTAAAGTCGCGGCACATCCGGGGGAACTAAGTTGGGTCATGAACCACCAATGAGGAACATGGAATTACACATGTGAATGATTCTAAGCCAATGATACAGCCGTTGACAAGTGCATACAGATGAAAATGCGTGCGATTTGTTTGTCAGTATTGTGTATGGCATGAAGCTCTGCTTCCTTTCTAGTGGCTTTGTTTGTATGGAAAAGACCATCAACAAATTAGTCTCCACAAATCGGGTTGTCAGATTTCTATGGTATTAGTCTGGTAGCCAGAACGAGTTTCTGCAGGGAACGAGGCCGAAATTGAGACTTTCATAGAATGATGTACACAATGCCTACTACGAATCTGCGCAGTACAGAAGTTTGCTTACGTACGAGTACCTCACATGTGGTGCTGGGTCTCACCCACAGAATTAGATTGTTTAGCCGCATCACTTTGCTAGAAGTGCAAACTGATTCAAAACAATGGTACATGCAGGAACTTACTAAGTGGGCAAAAAGAAATTTTTAATATCTTGCAGATATAGGAAAAATAGTGGCGCGCCGCTTGCGGATTGCTGTAAATTCTCAAAATGCTCAGATCGCCACGACTCCTTCAGATTCGAAGAATTCAGATCATTGAGTAAAAGTTGTCTCGATAATGTTGGGCCATCCGATCATTATCAAGAAAGCTAGCAGGCGCACAAAAAAAACGTTCGCAAACTTCTCTGTAGAACTTTACATCGGCTGTCTCTCTTGTCTGTGTGATCTTCAGGGTTGCCGTGGGTATGGGGATTCTGTGGGGATACCCACAGGTTTTTCTGTGGGTATGGGGTGGGGATTCAAATCAATCCCCACGGCAACCCTGGACTGATCTGGTTGATAACAGTCACTGAAAGTTCGCACAATTTGGCGTGTTTAATGTTGAACTGACTGCTCATTGTTCGATTGCTATGGTATTATGCCACCAGCTTGTGCCATTTCATGAACGTTACATGTTCCAATGTTTCCTTTCTAGTCAAACAGAAGAAGAGACGACCTTTCTAATTCTGTGATCTCACCTCAAGTTCATTTAATGAAATCGAAACTGTATACACATTGGGGATTTAATAAATGCTGAGTCGCTACTGTACCTAATATACGTACTTTATGCTTTGATGTGCATGCGTTATTATCATGCTTCTGATCGGCATTGGATGCGAGGATGTGGTTCAATGTCGATAAAGTGTGCCAACATGTTGGTGTTTGCCGATAGTAGGAGGCTTGCCAAATCTGAACGTGTGTAGCTTCATAGACAGGGGTGCATGAACATGATAGAAAATTAACCGAAAACATTCATTGACAAAAATTAAGGCTCTAGACTTAATACTTTTCAGTTGATAAGGGAAAGTATAGAAAATTTCAGTTTTGCCAAAAAATTGTAATCTGCGTGTGTCTTCTTTGATCCTGTCCGACAAGAAGAGGAACCCACTAGAACTCGGCAGACGCGCAGATTCGTAGTATTCATAGGGTGTGCATGATTCTGTGAAAGTCTCACTTTTGGCCTCGTTCCCTGCAGAAACTCGTTCTTGCTGCCGGACTACATACCCCATCAATGTACATATACAGCAGATAGTGGCATCAGAATCTTTTGAATTTTGCAGTCATTTGTGAGGCATGCTATCAAACTTACGCGTTTTGCATTAGCTGGTGTCATGTTGACAGCATAATTCCAGTCAGCGACTTGGTTTTGATTTGTGTGCCACGTCATGCTGTGGTTAAATTTGTTCAGAATCCTCCGTAGACAGGAAGCAGAGTTGCAATTGCGGACTTCAGACTTTGTTACTTCCGGCGGCTCAGTCGATTTGCTTTGTAGCAATACATCTAGAATATAAGAACAGTTGTTTAAAACAAAGCGAAAAGTTTGAAAGCAGCATCTCTCTTCATTGTCATTACTACTGATGAATTTAGCAACAATATCAAAAGTTCAAACATTAATTGGACTTATTATAGGCCTACCCATTTTGCTTCGTTATGCAAGGATATTTTCTTGTGTTCCGTTTTTCCTCCCACTGTGAAACCTTGTCGTATCCAAAAGAAAGTCCATTTAAACAACAAATTTGTAGGCTCATCTCATATTGACCCGATCAGAAAAAAATCTGGACGTTAAAATCTATTTCCATGTATATATACTCGTATACTTGTCCACACATGCATAGAGTATAGTGACGAATACTGGCGATAGCTTTCAAACCGTCAGAGGCTATTCAGCTTTCGACTAAAATTTTAGCAGAAACCTTGCTGTTGAAAAACGCTACTGTTATTATTTTTTTATTTCATGGTTTCTTTCCCCTTGGACAGTTTCAAAAAGACCATTTTGACCTGCAACCCGTTCTAACAACGCTGCTGTGGTATACCACACGCTACTCAGTTCACAAGTAGCATTTTCTCTGTAGTCATCTATAAATTACGATGTATATTACACTTTAAAACAGAGAACGTTGAATTCATGGTCTATTTAGAAGTGCTTTCCTGGGATGTCCGAATTTTGCCATTTTTGCAAACATTCTGCATGATAACTTACAACAAAGTGCATAGATATCCAATGATTGCAATCTGTTACAGGCCTACATGTGAGCTTATAAATGACACCATCATCATCCATAAAAGTCCCAAATAGCTCAGTTGGTATAGCGTTGACCTTGAATGCCAGAGGTCGGTGGTTCAAATTCATCAGGACATGCAGTTATTTTCCGTCTGTCAAATTGTGATTGCAGCTATCTTTGTTTGCTATGAACTAAATTGCTGTGAACTAAATCCCCGCTACAAAGTATAACGCTACCTTTGATTAGCGATAATTGGTACAACATCTTGCGGCATGTAAATGTGACCTAATTCCAATGTAACATAACTTTCTAATTATCTAACAGAAATAAACAAATAAGGTCCCATTTTGAAGCCAATACACATCTCTGCTACCATTGCAGTGATTTCATTTGGGGATGAGAGTATATGCGTAATCCAATGGCTGCAGCAGCATTGCATTTATGGATTACTTCAATTACGGATTGAAGAACGTCATCAGTCCTCATAGGACTACTTCAACTAGGCCCCAATTATTCAAAATAGTAAGAATTATATTCTATTGTGCGGAATTTAGCTATGGCACAATGTGGAAAAAGGAAGGCAGCAATCACAGAATTAGATTCATTTGCGCGCGCTTCGGTTTCCTAGAAAGGAAGAATTGTATCTACCCTTAATATCAAAATGGCACGTCACAGAATTAGACAAGTTGCTCCTTCTCGAATGGATAATTCGTGTATTGCTTGCTATAGGAAATAGAAAACAATAAGCTGTCACCAGAGGACGCAAGAGCCAGTGAGAGTTGCGTGCGTGCTGTGATATCAATTCGCACACACCAAAACACACATCGCTGTGTGGCTTCGATTCAGTGTATGCACTATACAGTGAGGAATGCCGAGGAGAGGATGTGAAATCATCAAGTGAACTAATTTTCGTACGCCTGCTACTTTTTTTAATAATGATCGGAAGGGCCAACATTATGGAGAAAACTTGTGCGCAATGATCAGAATTCTTCGAATCTGAAGGAATTTTGGCAATCGAAGCACTTTGCTGGAACTCACATTAATCCGCAAGCGACGCAAGACTTTTTTCCTATCTCTGTAAGGTATTAGGAATTCCTCTTTGCCCACTTAATAGGTTCTTCAATGTGCCGTCGATTTCGTATTAATCACACTTCTAGCAAACCGAAGCAGATAAACAAAATATTTAATTCTGTGGCAGCAATGCATCTCGTATAAACTGATGATATCTGTATCGATGCATATGTAAGACATTTTTAAAATCTCAATCAGTGTATATCTACATGTGTATTCATAGTATTGCGGTCCGCTTTTTCCCTACATTGTCTATTTCAATTACGCACAATGGTATTGACATACGTGTCACTCGTATATTTTTTCTGGCAACAATTTACGCGCCCTCAAATGTCCTGCATTGTTGCCCTCAAAAATCCATGTTAAAGCTATATTGTATATGCAAAGCAGAGGAACTCGAAAGCCGAGAAACTAGAAGGAAGCTTTCATCAGAAAACGAGATAACTTATCTATGAACTATCTGAACTATCGATTTTCAAATTTAAAATGAGAAGAAATTGCAGGCGGGCCTGTAGCTCAAAATCTTCGTTCAATTTCATCAGTGAATGATGTCACAAAGAAGATAGAAAAATATCTGTCGAACGATGTGTGTAGAGTGCCTACATCATTTCATACAGCACTGGACCCCTTATAAATTGCTTAAGGGATACACAGATCACTCGATGAAGATCTCAATGATCAACACATTGAATGTAGTCTAATAGTCTAATGAAAATGTTTTGGGGTTTAACTTGGAAGAGACGTGGAGGAAGAAATGAAACAGGAAGACACGAAATTTCTGGCTTCCCGTTACTAGTTGATCCACTCATTGCTCGTTAATGCTGCGTGGTCAACTGCAACAGAAAGACTTCGTCACGATGATTATCGTTTAAGTGAAGCATTGGAAGTAGGCTAGCTTTTTCTTGGCATTCGAGCTCTGCGGCTTTGCATTATACTCTCATCCTCAAATGCAATCATAGCATTGTTGATATCGAATGTTAACCAAAAGAGGGATGTGTGTTTGGTGTGTGCGAAGTGATATCACAGCACGAACGCCTCTTTCACTGGCTCTGGTGTCCTCTGCTGACAGCTTATTGTTTGCCATTTCCAATAGCAAGCGATACACGAATTATCCATTCGAGAAGGAGCAAGTTGTCCAATTCTGTGATGTGCCATTTCAATATTAAGGTTACATATAATTCTTCCTTTCTAGGAAACCGAAGCGCGCGCAGATGAATCTAATTCTGTGCGTGATATACGAGTAGGCCTACATGTACATCCTACACTTGAATTCCAGAAAAGTGAATGTTATAGCTTGACCGATCGATAGCCATACAAGCCTTATTCATCGACAACTTTGTTCCAATCAGAATGTAGGACTACTCTCTTGGTCATACCCAACTAGAAAGTTTGCTTGGACTTTTCCTCAGGAACAAGCGATATGTTCCTAAGTTCCAGTTAGAAATACAGTGGAGGCAATTGAACCATATAATAAAGCGAAAAATGTCTCCGCCGCCGCTACGCCGAAGAAGAAAGTGACCGGCAGCTGCGCGTTGATTAAAATTTGCAGTGGCGGCGGCGTTCGCCGGCGGCGCACGGGTCTAACACCATCTAAATCATCCAACGGAAATTAACAAATAAGGTCTCATTTTGAAGTCAATACTCTTTATTGCCACAATCAACATTGCAATGATTGCATTTGAGGATTAGAACATAATGTACATGCAAAGCAGAAGAACTTGAAAGCCGAAGCTAGACGAAAGAACAACGACTGAATGGAAAACTATCCTACTTCCAATTCTTCACTTAAACAGTCATCATCATGTCGAAGTCTTTCTGTTGCAAAAGATCACACATCATCAACTGGGTGATACCGATGGAGGCTTTCTACGCATCCTTGATGAACTCTTCTTCTCTTTACTTACAGTTGTGACAAAATTCAGTTGCAAATTGAACGAAGATTTTGAGCTATAGGCCTGACTACTTCTCATTCTAAATTTGAAATTAGATTTTACAGATAGTTCATAGATATGCATGTTATGATGTTTTATGATGAAAGTCACATGATGCTCTGGGTATTGGTTTCATATGAATACCGGTATAATATCTTCCCTGAATTGTATGATTGAAATGAATTAAGTTGTTTGGTCATCTGTAACAATAGTGAAAGACTTCGTCATGATTATCGTTTAAGTGAAGATTTGGAAGTAGGATAGCCTTCCATTCAGTCGTTGTTCTTTTCATCTAGTTTCTTGGCTTTCAAGTTCTTCTGCTTTGCATGTACATTATGTTCTCATCATCAAATGCAATCATTGCGATGCTGATTATGGTAATGAGGAGTATTGGCTTCTAATTGATGCGTCATTTGCTAAATTCTGTTGGATAATTAGAACGGTATGCTACATTGAAATTTAGTCACTTTTCTTATGCCGCACCTTGTCATACGAATAATAACTATTATTATTTTAACCCAATGAAGCCAAACATGATGTTGATTTCTACATCAATCAGCAGATGCAGTAGTTGCCATTGTTAGCTCTGAGTGTGTATATGCATGCACGGCCGAGAAATCAGAGACGACTGAATGTGACGATGTTTCACTTGCATGCACACATGACGAAATTAGCGGTGCCAGCAAGCGGCTTCTGTGAACAGCTATCGTAATTCATTGTTCTCCTGTAAAACCGAAATATGTGGCATGCTGCCTCTGAACAATCAGCCACACTGCGAGCTTTTCCAAGCTTTTCCGAGCAAAGCGTTTTACAGCAAATATAAAGTCATCATTACAGCAGTTGTAGACTGCCAGACTGCGAGCAAAGCAAAGCAGAGCGATTAATACCTTACATGGACATACGTTTGCTCGGGACGCTCGCGGTTGCTTTGCTTTCAGTGTGGCTGAGGCCTAACGGAGCGGCCTCGATTGGACACTCGTGCAGCAACTTATTATTGTAACTGAGTAAGCAGGTTTGTCAGCCGATATTTCACCTGCCCATTTTCCATGAAAGTCGCTTATATATCTCCGATACCAAATTACACGGCCTTTGTTGTATAAGTAAGGGCAAGTAATTTGCTATGTAATACCATTGAGGTAGGGGCATTTCACCGTCCATCTTCACATTCCCAGTGAAAATGACATTGAGGTGATTCCTATGGTTCACAATTTGAACTCGTAGATATCTCAAGCTTTACATACCTTAATGTTCTGACCTGCATGGACTTTGCAGAATATTATCAAAGATTTGAGTCTTTTACAGATCAAATCTTAGATTTTTGATGTCATAGATTTTAGGTTCAGTAACAATGTACAGTACATGTATTACCTTTCAAATGATCAGCTTAAATTCTCATTTGAAAGGTGATGTATCTTCATTACCGTCCGCTAGATCACACTGAAATTGCATAGAGTTGAAAACTGCCTTATTGTCCGGAAGAATCACTCTGTATTTCTCCATGTAAAGATTTTCATTTCTACATGTATCTTGTGCATTATACATGTACATGCAATTTCTTATGAAATAACAAAATCTGAAAAAAAGATTTTGAATGAAAAAATCCACAGACTGGCAAGGTGGCAATCTTCGTATTATGTCCGATTTGAACTCACTAATCTTTATGTCAGATCACCATAGAAATTGTGCAATAGCCCAGAATTTTAGAATAAAACACCTTAGATGTCCATATGAGGAATTTAGACTGTGATTTTTATATCACTGTTTACATGCATTGACGTCGCCACTGATTTCATCTTTGTTGATCAGCACGTTTCCAAATAATATTCTCTGCGCAATGCGTACACTGTAAATCGCTGGATACGAAAATTACATACAAACATATACCAAAATCACATACAATTTGAAACTAACATCTGATACGAGATTCTCGGATGCATACAGAGATCTGCTATGTTTTTCATACCACATTTCACTTACTTTCGTATGTGATAGGTATGTAGCGATACAAACTATTCTATCTGTGATTGGCTGTTTTACACTTAACAACAATGAGATTTAATACACGATAGATCAAATTGCCATGCAAAAGATGTGCGGCTGGTAGGATTCGAACCTACGACCAAGGTTAACTAGACCTGTGCTCTAACCAAGTGAGCTAAGCCACTTACGCGACTCTGTCAATTGGCAGGATCAAACCCTCACCACCACACATCAGTTGTCAAGGCAATAATAATCAATGAATAAATAACACGTCACAATTGTGACCGCCGACATTAAGGCAAGTAGCGGGGATCGATTGTCCACCAAAGCATCTTAAGCCATGTCGTGAATGCAATTAACAACAATGAGATTAAATACACGATAGATCAGATTGCCATGCAAAAGATGTGCGTCTGGTAGGATACGAATTGGTAGAAAAATGATTTTTTTATAATACGGCTGGTAGGACTGAAAAACGAATTGTTGGTATGTTTTATATACGAGACCCGATGCAAATTCATCCTTATTCGTATGCCTCTGGTATGTGTTTCGTATGAGCAGCTTTAAGTCACATAGCAAAAAATATATGCATTATATACTACTGTCAAATAACTTTTTTCGGCACTACTTGTCGAGAATATTTTTTGCTTGATAGAGTGATATTTAACTAGATTAGAATTATTGTGAATTTTGTGCTCCACGAGATTGTCGTCGTTGCTACTTGTTTAGCAACATTAACAGGGTGTTTAGTTAGTTCTACTTTATGAACCAAGTTGATAAGCATCAATTTATTCAAACGATGTTATTCGTGAAATCATGTTGACTTATGTACGGTATCTCAAACATAACTATTTTTGCGCTCATGAATTATAATGTTTTTATTTCGGATTGATACTATGCTTAATTTCAAAATTGCGTAATGCAGATTGTTGATGGTTGAATACTTATTGTTTATTCATAAAATGCCTTAGACTTACGTGTACTAAAATCGAATCCATGACGCTTGAATGTCATTATCTTACTACTTACAAAACAGTAGTGACATTAGTGTGATCTTTATTGACAAAAGGCCTTAAATCAACATACTTTGGACATGATTTATGCTTTCTTTTAACATTGTGCTGGTATGGCTTTAGTATGTAAAGCATACCACATTTGAAATAACATACGAAAAGCATACAAATACATACCAAGAGAATGCAGAAATATCCCAAAAAATATTTTGGTATGCATCCTTCGTATGTGATTGGTATTGAGCGATTTACAGTGTGCATGAGATTGCTTCATCATAGCATTCGAATTCATTAGATTTAAATGTCCGTCATCCTACGCGAGTTCGGCCATATAAGATATCTCTAACTCGTGGAATGCTATAAAGAAGCAGTCATGCGCTAGTTGGGTAAATAACTGCTATGTCATCTAAAAGTGGATACTATTCCTATATCAGCATTATAATAATAAATCTATCGGCGCCATGTCATGGACAAAGAAATACAATAACATATTAATTATATAGCCACGATAAAATCAGTTATCTTGAACCAAAGGGCTCCTCAGGACTGTCTCTATGCTGTCCTTGATCCCATCAGCTTGACGAGAGGCGGAAAACCCTGCGACCCTGCGCAATCAGCAAACCTGACTCAGACAAGATCCTCGTAAATGAGTCGGCATCAACGCTGCATCAGAAATGCGATGCAGCATTAACCGCCAAATGATTGATAGCAAAAATATTTTTCATTTGCGCAGCAACTTCCTTTTATGTTCTGACAGCAGCAAAATTTCCAATGCCTGAAAAAGTGAACTATAAGAAATTGGCTGGAAGTTGTTTAACACTTTAAGGTCAAGGATTTTCAGAGGGGCATCGTCACATCCGAAGGATGGCGTAGGTACGACGATCGATTTCCACATGGGTACAAATTCACCGGAATGCCAGACTAGGATTGATCATGCCACAAGGTGATAAGCCAAGGAATGAACCATGAGCTTTCTTAATGCGAGCTGCAACATGTCATCCGCTAAAAGCAGACGTCAAGGTAGCGCCAAGATGTGTAGATCAATCACGGAGCTGAAGAATCTTAATACATAAATTACAGAATATTCCTACAATACTTGCCTAAGGATAGCTGCTGATGGCAGCTAAATATATGTCAGCGAATTTTATAGCATCACAAAGCATTTGGCTCTTACCAAAATATTTGTATATCAAGCGAAGTATGGATTTCTTCATGTTGATCTGTATCAAGTTTCAATAGCAAGGATAGCTAGCAATTCGACTTCCACCAGGGATGTCTACATAGAAATTAACAATACCATAGAAAGTCCTAGAATGGAAATTGCATGAAAATTATGGCACACTCAGGGGGAACTTAGTTGGGGCAAAATGCAACTTGTGCGATCCGGCTTCCATGTTTTTTGATTGGGATTCATATTTATCAGGCCAATTCTTCATCTGAATTGTTGTCCCTTGTCCAAAGACCATGTACTCAAAAGCAATAGTGAATTTACAAAATGCTGCAGCGACAGGATGACAAAGAAGGAAATCCTCTAAAACGTTCTGTACGTTCATCATTTTGAAATATCGCTCCGATAATCTATCAATACTATAATCAGGCTCTTATGCAACTTGTAATGTCGATTTACAGAACATGCATAACTCCAGCTTGAAATCAGAGACCAAGAGATCTTAGAGTATTCATTTTACTTTAAAGGGTTCCCCTGTTCACTAAATTTGAATAATTTTCAAAATCTCTACATGCATTTGAATATCAGCTTCCATAATATCACATGTGCCATTCAATGATTAATTGAAAAGTTCCAGCGACATTTCATTTATTTGAGAAATGATTGTCGGTAAAGAAACTTTCAATGTGATTATTCCAGAAAAGCGCCAGGTTTCTTAGCCGCTTGAAGAAGAAATTATCCAATAATTAGACTTTCTTCTATCTGTGAATTCTTGAGATGTTCTTACAAACAACACACCGACCACTTTCAATTATGACTTTGTGAACCAATTTTTAATTCGCATTCCAATATTGAAAAATTGGAAAATGTTGTCAGTGACTGCTACAAATAGACACACTATATTAATCCATAGAATAGTAGACTATTTCACATGAAACAATGCCGCCATCTCACTTGCAATTCTCTTCATGAAAATCCTGTAATTAGGTGTCAACAACTTCCACAGCCAACTTGGCAAATAGTTTCACTATGATACAATGTTTTAGATCGAATCTGATCTACAAGCCATAGATTTTTCCATGTGCCATCATTGTACATAGGCAAGATATCAAACTTCCTTTCTAGTGTACTATTATCCACTTCTATGGATGTCTATGAGACATAGAAAGTAACATAGAATGGTTCATAGACATCACTGCTTCTACACTAGCTACCCACTAAACATTTCAGTCTGAAGCATAGCTATCTCTAGGCTCCCGAAAATGGCTCACCGACATATTTTTAACAACTCTGCATCAGGCGCACGCTTTTAGATTAACTTCATGTAAATATGACTGATTAGTGATTATTCATGGATAAGCTTGACGTATTACCGGATGGTTAATGAATTCATGCGTTTTATCACTATAAATGTGCTGATAGCACTAGCATAAGCTGTGTCTACAATAACGAAGACTCGTGCTGCAAAAGCAACAAAGTAAGTTAGCTAGTTTCTGTGCTCCTAAAACAGATTATCAAAATGACATCAAGTTTGCAATTAGCAAGTTAGTGAAAATTTCGATGGGCATTCAACCAATAGCACTCTATACACTCGACTGGCTAATCGCCTATGTTAGTGTGCCTGCAATACTATGCTGGTCAAAAGTATAACACAATGAAAATATAATGCAAAGTGTTCTGCATCTATTCAACACAAGTTATACTTTCATTCACTTATATCATAAATGCAACCGATCTACCTCTATAGATATGAAAAATATCGTGTGTACTCATGCAGTCGCATGTTCTTCCCAACAAGCCAAACTATAAACATCACAATTATGTAAAACCTCTGGTCAGTATGGTAATTAATGAATGCTCGTGGTCTCTCTTTAGAGAAATAAACGATTTGATATTTTGATGCTACCTCTGGCAAACACAATGTAAACAAAATGTAAATAGAATAATCAAATATTGTCAATATTGATGATGTTAAATGTCGACAATGAATGTTTAATTATCCTATTTACATTGTGTTTACCAGAAGAAGCATTTATTAATTATTGCAGGCGCACTAACATAGGCGATTTGCCAGTCGTGTGTTTACGTAGTATTTAATGAATGTCCATCGAAATTTCACTAACTGGCTAATTGCAAATCTCAACTTTACCCGGGTTTGGCTGCAGCTTGAAATAGGGAGCTGTGTCGATGTTGAGAGATGTGAACTAGGCCTGCTGATGATTCCTGATATTGGATGAAATAGCAACTATTGAGGTCTGTCCCCATTTTTCAACTGAGGATGCAACTCAATCATCAAATATCAAAGCTAATAACATGTTACAGTTGAAGAAATGTATTTTTTCAAATAGTTTGCTTAGCTTTTTGAACATTTCATTCTTAAGACAATATTGTGCCAACAGTAATGACTACTCCTTTCTTGATCCTCATCAATTTTTAGTCTTAACCCCATTTTCACCATGGACCTGGAGCTCCACCAGACATTCGTTAACATTGCTCCTAAACTACATGTATGATACCTTCGACATCAATTTTTTGATTTTTGGTGTCGGCGTATTTCTGATAAACATCTTAAACTTTTACCCAATATCAAATATATCAAATAATTGAGCTCTATCAAATGTGCTCTTTAATAATCGTGGATTTTTGTCAATTTTATATAAAACTATGAATCTCAATCAATTCTAATCACTTGCAGACCATTAGCAAGGCACTAAGTTGAAGCATGAATGCTGTGTTTGCGTTAAATCTGATTGTGCTTAGCTTCATAGACAAAGGCAGTGAAAATGACACTTAATGACCTGAAGACATTCCAAGTCAAAAATTGTCGCTTTTCGTTTAATGATTTTCATTTGATCAGAGAAAGCATGGAATATCTCATTTTTATCGAAAACTTCAATACTGCTTTCTACTAGATTTACATGTGTCTTTCTTTGATCCTGTCTGACAAGAAGAAGAACCACGTCGAACTCGGTAGACGCGCAGATTAGTTGTAGGAATAGGGTGTACACCATTCTGTAAAAATCTCATTTTCAGATTCTTTCCTGAAGAAACTCGTTTTGGCCACCGGATTAATGATTTAGACATCACAAAAGTATTGTGTCATAGAACCCAGTAACAACTCTTTGGGATTGAAAACTGTCCATGAAAACGGTTAGCATGTTCTGATGCACTTTTGCATGCTGATTCATCGAGCTGTTTTGAATAAATCGATATTTATTGATTTCAGAGATTTCCATACATGGCAATCAGATCAATATTTATTGATAAAAATTGTCCGTGTAATTCACCTGCATTTTCCATTATGGCAAGCCTATGTGATTAAAAATATGCAATTTATAGAAGAAACCATCGAGCTGCTTTTGTATAAATCGATTTATATTCACTTCAAAGGTTTCCATGTATAATAATCTGATAATGTTTATTGAAAAACGAAGCAGATATTTTAGCTGCATTATCTATGAAATGAGAACCTAGTGACTCAAAATGTGGTTTTTGCAATGCAAATGATCGCAATGTCTGAAATGCGTTGAATTGTGAATATTTTAGCGAGTGAATAAGGTGCCGTCAGTTTTGCTTTGATAAATCTTTATGTTCTTTTTAATATTTTAATATATTCTTTCAATTATTTTCATGGTCATGGTCTCTTCTCTTCTAATTCAAAGACATCCAGAAGACAAAATTCTATTAGCGAAAATGCTCCATTGTCCTGGACGGTGGGACAGAGCGGAACAGTGAGTCGCAAACAATGACAAATTTAAACAAGAAAGGAGAAATGTCGCTAAATGTTCATTTTTAAGGTTTGTCAATAACAGATTTCTATTAACAAATGTAAAGAACTTATTGATTTCATTTCCGCGTCAATCATGAATCGAGGTATTAAGGAGACCCTTGGCATGTGTTTATGGCAGCACTCAGGATTTTACCATAGGTTTGACCCATCAACAAGCTAGTCATTCGTTTCATATTAAGTAAAGACATTTCAACTGCAGAATGACATAATAGTTCGCAGCATTGACGCTTCGAATTCATCGCTGACTTTTCAGCAGCAAAATTGCCGAAATGAGGTGAAGCGTTCCTGTTTCAAATGCAGATTGCCATATCAACAGTATAACGAAAACAAAATCTGACGTTAATTTACCCTGACAAATGGCGATCCGTAAAGCAGATATAAAACTTCCAAATCGAGTGCAACATTCTCATTTCAAGTGAAATAAATCATTGTAACCATAGATTAACAGATTAATCTTGGCTGTACCTGAAAGATGACGAGATAGTAGATGAGCATCTCAACTTCAAAGCAAATCGGAAAGAACAGCAAAATCCAGATATTTTCTCGAAGCTGCTGGCCATGACAGAAGACTTTGTATGAATGAAAGTTTGTCATTTCAACAAAAATCTTCATCTGGCTATAAAGCACAGTCATCTGTAAGCTTCTTTAACTAAACATGTTCTTGCTTTGTGCCACATCATGAATTGACTACCAGGTTATGAGAGACCGTTTTCTGTTGCAGAATACAAAGAATCTAAATGCGAAAATTGCCAATAATATAACACAATCTCAATGCATCCTACCTTGCAAGAACCTTGATTACATCAGAATGCATTTCTCATAAGAGTATTGCCATTTGAACAAAGTCATGAATCAACCATTTCATTGCAATTTTCAATGTATAGCCTATAATTGGATTAAATTGAAAACTAAATATATTGATATGAACTTCAATGAATATTATAGAAGTATATACTCCAAGACGAAAACGATTGGCCATCATTGAATATATCAAAAGCAGCCATCTGTGCTGCACGTTCATAGAGACATACTCGTATAAGCGCAGAAAATTGATATCATGCATCGAATGAAAGATAAAAAATATAATATTGGTAGATCAGCTTAATCCAATACTTTAATCTACTTAGCCACGAGGATGCACATCCGTCATTCACTTCAGTATCCTCACAGTTCAATCATTATTTACACAAGTGCAACTGTCTGATGAAAGCGTGCAGTGCCCATAGACTACTATTGCATGAGTCCATCAAATCGGTTAAGCAGCCGATTTCATTCCCCCATTGACCAAGTTGAACAGAGAGCACATTTGAAGGATCTACAGTCATTCGAAAAAGACCAGTCATTTTTGAAATAGGAAGAATGACGCAGGTTTTTTGATGTCACGCAACTGGCAGTTTATATTTATAGGCAATTTGAGTAACTGCGGCCCACCAGGTTAAATGAATAAGGGAAGAACTGAGTCTTTACTACTTTCATAGTTTCATTTTGCATTTGAAACAGCAATGTTGCAGTTGATTTGGCAAAGATCAACAGATTATTCAATCATTCCGACAGAAATGCATTTGAAACGGCAATGTTGCAGTTGATTTGGCAAAGATCAACAGATTACTCAATCATTCCGGTAGAAATGCATTTGAAACGGCAATGTTGCAGTTGATTTGGCAAAGATCAACAGATTACTCAATCATTCCGGTAGAAATGCATTTGAAACGATAATGTCGCAGTTGATTTGGTAAAAATCAACAGATTACGCAATCATGCCGGAAAAAATGCACTTGAAACGGTAATGACGGAAGCTCATTTCGACTGCTGCACTTTGAAACAGCATTATCAATCTTGAAAGGACAAAACCCGTTCTTGACGGGTCAAACCTATAGATCACAGTCCCAGTTTATAATTCAGCCTTGCACCGTGGGGAAATATGCAGATAAGGCGGCATAGCTTTCCATCATTATTTCCGTCCAGTTTAGATAATTAATGGATGCCACATTATTTGTCACTAAAAGGATGCTGCTCACCAAACATTTCTGTTTTCAAGCATTGATTTTATCTCATACAGTCACCTGACAGCTATCATGAATTATCTCGACGTCAGGCGCTAGCTTTCAAGTAAACTTCGCATAAGTATGACTGATTAATGAACATCAATGAGCGAATTGGTCATCATAATACCAGATTGTTAATGACGTCATTTCTTCTGTCAATCTGCTTACGCCGGTAAGGCTAGCATAAATAGAAACAGACAAAAAGACAACAGAGCAAGTTAATGAGTTATTGTGGTCTCAAAGTGAAGCATACAATGATATCAGAAATTCAAGCAAATTGCGAAAAAAAGAAAAAATGAACATTGCATTCTTGAGCCATATGTTGCTGGTGATCGTATGGTATACGACATTATATAGTTTCATATCTATGTCTTGTAATTTCAAATTATTTCAATGATCGATGCTTCCAAGCAGTGGATTTTTACGAAGTCGCATATTGAGCTGAAACTTTCACGTCAAATTACGTGTCAAGTTTGAATTTGAATCACATTAGCATTCATGGAAGTTTCATTTTTCGCAATGCCTTCACTTTGATGGTGAATAATCCAATTTTACGTCATACACAGTAAGTGCACCTTCAATTCTACCGATGACATCCTTGTGCTATGACATATGGATTTAGAATGCTAGCTGATCCTACATACAGGTATATATCACTGGCTCTTCGAGATTTAAAAATAGCTTGTACGTTATCAATATCATGAAACAATTATCGGAAGTCCATGTAGAATCATTACTTGAACGCAATAAGTTAGTTTTACCAAATGCATGTACACATGTACTCATTGATAAACTTTCATGTCAGAGTTCACTCATTGATGCGCCCAATGAAGGCCTTAGGCCATAGAACTATTATGTATGTACAAATACGCACGTTTGCGTTTGTAGCATTCATAACGTATGTTGATAAACTGTTATTGGATCACTGAAAGTGTGTCTAGAGAATTAGAGTGCATCAATTTCATATTTTTTAGTGAAATGAGAAATTTATTTCCTTGCAAACGACTCCATAGGCGACGGATCGGATGAACGATGACTGATCAACTAATGACTGACTGTCCTAATGGCCTTAATATGCATAGCAAGCGCTACAGAGGTCAGCGATCTATGAACCTAAATTTCCTACATCCCTATGACTTTTGTGATGTAGAATATCTTGGATTAGGTAGTCTATGCATGTAAATATTAGTAAAACATTTTTGAACCTGTTTGTAGTTTGATATTGTAGAGACTTTATGTCCTCTCATTTCCTCTTTTTACATTTCTCCTGATGAAGATTCTTCAATCTCTGTCATATTCTTGCAAACTGAAACCGATAGAGATTAATTAATCAATTCATTTTTTAATTTCATATTTGCAAGCCTGAACAGGTCCGGACTATAAGCCTGTTGTACACGCATGTTGCCCACAGGCCTCCATAGGGTTTGTTTGCATGTATAAGCCGGCGGTCACGACGTTTGCATGTCCAATCATTCTAAACGTGTACACCTATCTGGTATGTAGGCCTACAATGAGGAATTTGTGGTTTTGTGTATGTATACACTATACGGATAACACCATGCATACAATCAATCGTTGAGATGTTTCATAAGATTTTGTGACCTGATAACTCCAGTAAATAGTGGGCCTATAACTGGCAATCTGATTATCTTTGTAATGTGTGACTACAATACAAAATCTGCCAAAGATGACACGGAATGCAATCTGTATTCGTGACAAAAGTTTTGATAAAATTCTATCACTTTTAGTGCTCTGAAGAGCCGGAGATTGTATATATGATCATCTGATATCTACGGTATACGTCTTACGTTAGCCGTTATCATCCTTGCGGAAAATGGCCTCCCTTGTGATACGAATCCATTTCGCACGATCGCTAGCCGCCAGCCGCCAGCTCCTTGGGAGTTCGTCTCTCCATCTCTTTCTCTGTCCTCCACGGTTTCTTTTCCCTTTTCTTGGTATCCATACTGTCGTTCTATGACTCCATCTGTTATCGGGTCGCCTGATGACATGACCAGCCCACTTCCATTTCAGATGTTTCGCTTCTATCACAACGTCCTTCAATCCTGTTCGTCTCCTTACTTCTTCGTTTCTAACCTTATCTTTCAGAGTGACTCCAATCATCCTTCGTTCCATCGCTCGTTGTGTTGTTCTGAGTTTATTCTCTTGTGATCGTGTTAGAGACCAAGTTTGGGATCCGTATGTCAGGACAGGCAGAATGCACATATCGAACAAACGTTTTTTATTCTTCATCTCTATACCTCGTGATGTTAAGTAGGGCTTGAGTTTCCAAAAGGACTTCCACGCATTTTGTGTTCTTCTTAGGATTTCTTGTTCTTGGCGGGCTTGAAAGGAGATATTCTGTCCAAAGTAAACAAAATCGCCGACATAATCTATGACGTGTCCATTGATGTGGATTAAACTCTTTTGGCCGTTTGTCAAAATTTTTGTTTTCTCGTTGTTTATCTTTAAACTGACCTTTTTCCCTGCTTATTTAGCTCATCTACAATTATTTGCATGGAAGTCGCGTCATCCTCAAAAATGGCAATATCATCTGCAAATCTCAAGTTCATGAGACGTTCACCGTCGATGTTTATTCCTGCGTCTGTAGGGAAGTGACATGATCTGAATATGTCCTCTAATGTTGCCGTAAAGAGGACTGGGGATATGGGATCTCCTTGGCGAACGCCACGTTCAATGAGGAATTTCGGGCCTCTTGTTTCCAACTTTATGGAAGCTGTTGCATCACTATATATCTCATTTAAAATTCTCCAAATTTTCCCTCTTACTCCCTGCTTTCTTACTGCAGTTAGCATCGCTGTGTGGCTAACAGAGTCAAAAGCTTTTTCATAGTCGATCATAAGTATATAGAGAGTCTTGTTATACTCTGTATACTTCTCAATCAGTTGATTTATCGAGTGTAGATGGTCAATTGTTGAGTAGCCTTTCCGGAAACCAGCTTGCTCTCTTGGTTGATTCCATTCTAATGTCTGTTTAATCCGGCGTTGTAAAACTCTGGTAAAGACTTTGTACAGATGAATTAGAAGGCTTATTGGTCGGTAGTTCTTTATGTTCTTACTGCAGCCTTTTTTGTAAATCACTACTACATCTGCGTTTTTCCACTCATGGGGTATCTGGCCACAATTCAAAATTCGTTAAAAATTTTTGTCAGCATCTCAATCAAGGTTCCCCTCCAGCTTTTAACATTTCGCATATTATTTCGTCTTCTCCCGGTGATCTATTATTCTTCATTTCCCTTATTGCTAATTGTACTTCACCTTTCAAAATTTCAGGTGTCGGATTTTCTTTCTCTTCTTCTTCAATTTCTACATCTATTATCACATTTGCAAAATCGTTTTTGTAAAGCTCTCTATAGAAGTTGGTTATTTCTTCTAGTATTTCACGTCTGTTTGTAACGTCATTTCCATTCTTTGAGATACATCTTATCATTTTTCTGCCCGGATTCATTAGCCCTTGTGCTTTTTTCAACGATTTGTTCCTCTTTATGACCTCTTCTATTAGCTTTTCGTTGAATTCAGAAATATCTTGTTTAATCTTTTGTTTAATCAATTTTCTGGTGATGGTAAACTCAACCTCTGCTTCGTTACTTTCTCTTCTTCTCTTCCGCAGTTCCTCCCGTTTATTAATCAGATTGACTGTGTCGTCTGTTAACTTTTTTGTTTTCGACATTTTCTCAATTTTCAATGACTTTGTTGTTTCTTTTATAGCGCAGGTGAACTTCGAATATTCAACATTTAGGTCATCTGTATCTTCAATGTGTAGACTCTCAAATCTATTGGAGAGTTTCAATTGAAATTCTCTTCTCCTGTCCAGTATGAAGTTGCCTGGAGTAGCGAGTTTCCTCATCTTTTTTGCTCTTTCTCGTTTCTCATTTATTTTCATTTTTGCTCTTAAAAGACGATGGTCAGAGTCAAAGTCGAATCGGTTAATAATTCCAACATCTAACACAAGATCGGGATCTCTACAGAGGATGAAGTCAATTTCATTTTTGGTTGCTCCATTGGGTGATTCCCAAGTCCATTTTCTATTTTGACTTTTTTTAAAGAAGGAGTTGGTTATCTTCAAGTTATTCGCAGCAGAAAATTCTATCAGTCTTGCCCCTCGCATGTTTCTTCTGCCATAACCGTAGTTCCCGATGCATTGTTCGTTGTCCTGTTTTTCTCCAACTTTCGCGTTGAAATCGCCCATTACGATCGGCTTGCCACATCTATCATCGTCGATTACTGCCTGAATGTCGTCGTAGAAGCTCTCTACTTCTTCATCCTCGCTGTTGGAAGTAGGTGCATAAACTTGAATTAACTTTAAAGCTGTTCTTTTGTTTATTCTTAGGATCAGAACTGATATCCTATCAGACTTCGAATAGTAATCTACGATATTGTCTTTCCACCTCCTGCTCACCCAGAATCCCGTACCTCTCGCGCCTCTTGATCCGCTCCAGCATAGAAACATTACCTCCTTCGGTCTGCATCATTTCTTCTCCATTTCTCCTGGTTTCGCATAGGCCTAGAATATCTACATTCACAGATTCTAGGGCTCTTTCAAGTTCGTGTAGTCGAAAATCTCCACTTGGTTGGTCTATTAACGATCGACAATTGTATGTCGCAACAGAGATGTTTGTCGTCTTATTTCCTTTGCAGCATCTTCTAACCCAGTGATTCTTAGCACCCTCTGTTCTCTCATCATTCCTGTTGCTGCTTTGAAGGGTGACTCCAGAACTGCTGGGTACTGAGGGCCTATTCGTTGTGCTTAAATTCATCATATGAAGGGGGGTTGCCTTACTCGACACGCTTGGCACTGCGGGTTGGCGAGGGTTGTGATTTTGGAGTAACCGTCTCCTAGATGGATTGTCTGTTAGGACTAACGAATTCCATCTATCCGTGTCAATCAGGGTTGTTCTTGATTTTATGATGCAATGACGATCCTTCTTTGGCTAACCTTGTAAGGTGGAATGGAATGCGTCTAGTGCTTTGATTCCTCTGCTGCCTCAATTTTTGGAGAAGAGAATACCTTACTTCCTTATTGAGGACAACATTGACCGTATGCACTTGCCATTTCGACAACCGAGAACTCGTCCGACGTCAACTTTCTTTACCAGTCGCGATGTAAAATGACTGCAGCCAGCTTGTAGCCAATAGGATATTCTTAGACTCATGACGCTCAACCGCCCAAGTAACCTTGACCGGTTGGCATTTCTGAGACCCATCCCCTACTTTTAGGTGGAATTTTCCCGAAGGTCCACCAAGGACAGTTTTTTTCTTCCTAAAGAAAACTGCCCTACCCACACGCTCATACGCCCGAAGCCGGTGGCACTTGTGGGTACGGTTATCCCGCCGTGACTCGGTCCCAGTGCCTGCTTTGGCCACCATGTGGTGTTCACCCCCTTGTCGCGGTGAGGCAGCAGGATGGACTTCCCCTTTTATCGAGCATCCCGACCAGATGGCATTTCAGGACACCCTCCAGGGATTAAGGGGGACGGTATAATAATATTCCATGAAACTCTAACTTTTGGATTTACATCAGGTATCCAATTAATGGTTTTTCAGGGTAGAAGTATTCAAATGTCTTTACGCGTGTAATCCTGTTAATACATGCGTTAAGATAGTTTCAGGGCCGGTAATAGTATCTACGCCGTTTCTAATTGATCCTTTTCAAATTTCAGCTTCCTTTACTTGCGATGTCAGATAATCATCATTCTATGATCTTTTCTACCCCTGAGTGATACTCTCCTGCTTCAGTTTACATCAAAAAGAACCTTTGTCACTCGTACCCAGGGATATGAAAAGTCAATTGAATTTCAATTTTTTGATGTCTATTAATTGGTTACTCTGCAATTCAATTTCAATTAAATGGCTGGAGAGAGTAATTAAGCTGCAAGCTAGTTTTGTTAATCTCTGGTTCGTACCCGTGAGCAGTCCTTTTCTTTCTACATGCATGCGTGTAGGTATAGTACATGCATGTAGGTTATACATAGTGATGTCATATCTCATGATTTACTTTCACCATAGGCCTTACATCCGTCTAGCGTCTTTATATCCGCTCTCCACCTCTGGACGGTCTTTTTTGTTGGTTTTTTTTACTTCATGGAATACCTCCAGGTGCTCCATGATTGCTGTTGGTGATCCACATCATCGCAGTGACGTCGTAGACTATCATGACTCATGATTTATAATGTAATTGCCAGACAAACCGCTTCCGAATTCAATCATTTCCTTGTTTTGAATTTAAATTTCAATAAATTGATTGCTATGAATTTTTGACATTCCCCTTGATAATTCCATCTAAATCATGAAATATGTAAATTCTGTCTATCATCGATGAACTACATGGAATATTCAATGTGCGAACCAGTCAGCATGCAAAGCCTTTGCGATAAATTTATAAAGCCTGGTGTTAGTCCGGCAGCCAGCACGAGTTTCTTCAGGGAACGAGGCGGACAATGAGACTTTCACAAAATGATGTACACCTGATAGTCCGGCAGCCAGCACGAGTTTCTTCAGGGAACGAGGCCGACAATGAGACCTTCACAGAATGATGTGCACCTCATAGTCCGGCAGCTATCAACACGAGTTTGTGCAGGGAACGAGGCCGACAATGAGACCTTCACAGAATGATGTGCACCTCATAGTCCGGCAGCTATCAACACGAGTTTGTGCAGGGAACGAGGCGGACAATGAGACTTTCACAAAATGATGTACACCTGATAGTGCGGCAGCCAGCACGAGTTTGTGCAGGGAACGAGGCCGACAATGAGACTTTCACAGAATGATGTACACCTCATAGTCCGGCAGCTATCAACACGAGTTTCTGCAGGGAACGAGGCCGACAATGAGACTTTCACAGAATGATGTACACCTCATAGTGCGGCAGCCAGCACCAGTTTCTGCAGGGAACGAGGCCGACAATGAGACTTTCACAGAATGATGTGCACCTCATAGTCCGGCAGCTAGCACGAGTTTCTGCAGGGAACGAGGCCGACAATGAGACTTTCACAGAATGATGTACACCTCACAGTCCGGCAGCCAGAACGAGTTTCTGCAGGGAACGAGGCGGAAAATGAGACTTTCGCAAAATGATGTACACCTGATAGTCCGGCAGCTATCAACACGAGTTTGTGCAGGGAACGAGGCCGACAATGAGACTTTCACAAAATGATGTACACCTGATAGTCCGGCAGCCAGCACGAGTTTGTGCAGGGAACGAGGCCGACAATGAGACCTTCACAGAATGATGTGCACCTCATAGTGCGGCAGCCAGTACGAGTTTGTGCAGGGAACGAGGCGGAAAATGAGACTTTCACAGAATGATGTGCACCTCATAGTCCGGCAGGCAGCACGAGTTTGTGCAGGGAACGAGGCCGAAAATGAGACTTTCACAGAATGATGTACACCTCATAGTCCGGCAGGCAGCACGAGTTTCTGCAGGGAACGAGGCCGACAATGAGACTTTCACAGAATGATGTACACCTGATAGTCCGGCAGTCAGCACGAGTTTCTGCAGGGAACGAGGCCGAAAATGAGACTTTCACAGAATGATGTACACCTCATAGTCCGGCAGGCAGCACGAGTTTCTGCAGGGAACGAGGCCGACAATGAGACTTTCACAGAATGATGTACACCTGATAGTGCGGCAGCCAGACTGAGTTTCTGCAGGGAACGAGGCGGACAATGAGACTTTCACAGAATGATGTACACCTCATAGTCCGGCAGCCAGCACGAGTTTCTTCAGGGAACGAGGCCGACAATGAGACTTTCACAGAATGATGTACACCTGATAGTCCGGCAGCCAGCACGAGTTTCTTCAGGGAACGAGGCCGACAATGAGACTTTCACAGAATGATGTGCACCTCATAGTCCGGCAGCTATCAACACGAGTTTGTGCAGGGAACGAGGCCGACAATGAGACCTTCACAGAATGATGTGCACCTCATAGTCCGGCAGCTATCAACACGAGTTTGTGCAGGGAACGAGGCGGACAATGAGACTTTCACAAAATGATGTACACCTGATAGTCCGGCAGCCAGCACGAGTTTGTGCAGGGAACGAGGCCGACAATGAGACTTTCACAGAATGATGTGCACCTCATAGTGCGGCAGCCAGTACGAGTTTGTGCAGGGAACGAGGCCGACAATGAGACTTTCACAGAATGATGTGCACCTCATAGTCCGGCAGCCATCACGAGTTTCTGCAGGGAACGAGGCGGACAATGAGACTTTCACAGAATGATGTACACCTGATAGTCCGGCAGCTATCAACACGAGTTTGTGCAGGGAACGAGGCCGAAAATGATACTTTCACAGAATGATGTACACCTGATAGTCCGGCAGCCAGCACGAGTTTGTGCAGGGAACGAGGCCGACAATGAGACTTTCACAGAATGATGTGCACCTCATAGTGCGGCAGCCAGTACGAGTTTGTGCAGGGAACGAGGCGGACAATGAGACTTTCACAGAATGATGTGCACCTCATAGTGCGGCAGCCAGCACGAGTTTGTGCAGGGAACGAGGCAGACAATGAGACTTTCACAGAATGATGTACACCTGATAGTCCGGCCGCCAGCACGAGTTTGTGCAGGGAACGAGGCCGAAAATGATACTTTCACAGAATGATGTACATCCTATGCCTACTTCGAATCTGCACGTCTGCCGAGTTCTAGTGAGTTCCTCTTCTTTTCACACAGGATCAAAGAAAAACACATACGAATCCAATGTGACACAGATTGCAGAGCTCATAGACTCATCTGTGGTGATAATTGCCACTGCAATTCATTCCAGGACTTACAAGCTCGTCGCAACTCATCAGCCATAAAACTTTTATTCAGAATTTCTGATAACCCAGCGCATCCTCTTCATACCCTTTGCCCATCAAGATCATCCCGTTCTGGAAGGTTTCTTCAGCCTCCCTGTCATTCATCCAGAAGGCGAAACTCGTTTTTTCCAAGGAGCATAATGTTGTCAAACAATACGGCTACCGGTTAATGTTTTGTACATCTCTTTTTCAGAAATGCTTATTCTGTCAATTTACATTATATATGCACTATGACGCTACTTATCTTTTCTCCAATGTAATTCTGTACCCAAACAGTATCTAAATGTGCGTGTATATCTTGATTTTCAATGATTTACGAAGTATACAATTTACTTACTTACTACACATGACATCCCTGCATATTTTGATATACGGTGCATGTTCTATTACTAAAGTTGTGATAATTCGAATAATGCCAAATACTAATTTAAATTTTTCCAAGATTTTCTTGTCTCTGTTAGCAACAATGGCATGCTTGATAATCGGGTTCTGTGGCATGAGCGAGAAGTGCACCGAGATTTGAAGAGCTTGAATGCAAAACGCGATGCCACTAGCGCCAAATTTGAAAAATTGACAAAAATCCTCAGAAATAGCCCTTAGGAGTAGATGGATGTTGTGGGCAAATAGTTGAGTCCAAAGCATTTCAGATTCTTTACAACATTAACCTAAATATTCTGTTTGCATGCAAAGCGTGACAAACGCCATGTCTTTATCCAAACACAATAAGCGCCAACTGGCTCATGGTACAGTACTCTCCATTTCCCAGACTTCTACCTGTTTTAAATACCTCGTCGATCTTAGAAATTTTGTAGATAAAAAACAGCACCACGTTATTCATCATGATCGAATATTTTCGCCGGTTCTATTCATGATCAACACCGGAATGAATCAGGTACAGGATTACAACACAGTTTGAACATCGTTAACACAATCGTTAAGAGATGGTTGAAGGCGAGAGGACCATAATGAATCAATGATGTGAAAAATATCAGTTTTCTCTCCCGAGTAATTTAATGCCACTAAATAATTACGAATAAAAAATATGTACACAGCCGACGTTTCGGGTCCAGACCCTTTCTCAAGGCAAGGCAGCAATAATTTACCATAATAAAAATATTATTGCTGCCTTGCCTTGAGAAACGGTCGTTATAAGCTTTATAGACAAGGGTGCATGAACATGAAAGGAAATGGCCTGAAGACATTCCATGCCAAAAATTATGATTCTGGCCTTAGTACTTTTCGTTTAATCAGGGAAAACATACAAAATTTCATTTTATCCAAAAGCTGCAAAAAAACGACGCCGGGAATCTCCATTTAACAGCCAGGGTGAGACATGCTCTGCTATACGTTGAGACAGCCTGCGCTCAGTTCTACCGATATACCGGCTACCGCAGGTACAATTGAATTCGGTATCAAGAGCTCGACTGTCCTTCAAATTACAGTGCCACTGAGGTCTCGTGATGGGCATCACTCGAAGCTACACCGTTGAGTACACCGAGGCGACTTCGTGACGAAGCTTATTTATATACCTTTATACCTGTTTGCCCCTATTGTTGTGGACAAGGGTCAATTGTTGACTGATCGGTACTGGAAAGACGTCATCTTTCTCCACGCACTTTAGTAATGTGCGATCACTTATCATGAGATGCTGTAACTGGAACGAACCAAATGTGTCGACGTTTTATTCTTGAATGGCATAATTGCATCATCATCACATGTGAAAGATGATGCCTATCGCGTTTTGCATAAGAACTGGTAGATATTTGATTGTGTGAAACGATCAGCAAGCCATTTCAAATTACAGTGTAAATATATCATTAACAAGTAATTCATTGCTATGAGTCGAAAAATTGTTTATTAGTTTGAAATTTAAAAAAAAGGTTTGACACTGTAAAATTCGCGGCTTTCTCAAAATGACCAATTTGGTGATTCAGGCTTCATGGTCTTGCATTCAAGCTTTTCATTTGCAAATCGAGATAATTAAAGTGTAGCTCTTAACCTATTTATGCATGAATTAAAAAATAAAACTTTTCAAATGCAATTTGCGGTCGTTTGCATCGCAAGAGGTTGGGAGTCTTGTCATAAGAATCGCATTAATTTCCTCTTTCTTTCGGTTACAAATTCTTACTGATTTGGGATCAACATGGTTGTGCAATGCTGTCGAAAAAAGGCTCAAAATATAGCTAAAAGAGACAATATTCATGAACGGGTTGTGATGATTCAACTGGATTACTGAGTATTTACATTCCTTCTATTTTACAGATTTCGCAATGGATTCGAGTTCCAGTTCCGAAGATTTGTCAGAGATCTTGTCGCTCTTGACTGAACAGCTCAACCAATATGCATTCCAAATTGAAATAGAAATAATATCGAAACGTATGAATAAGCAGAAGGCATCTTCAAAGACTGTATTAGAACCAAACCTGATGGTCGAAGTTGATGCATGCGGTGGAGAAGATGATATTGCTAAGATACCACTGCATAGATCTAAAGGAGACACATGTCAGATTGGTGGTGGAATCTCCCTTCTACAAATTACTGCTGAAAGACGTGATCCAAGAGTTTCTGAAGAAGACATAGAGCGCACTGTAATCTGTTTAGAGCGCATTGCTCGAGAAATTAATAAGGGTGATAATAAAGGAGGAATCAATATTGTGTCTGATCAATTGAATAATTTATCTGCCGCAATTCAAAGATTGAAGAAAATAGTGGATACTAAAAGTATGATAAACTTGTTGGCTAGAGTGACACTTGCTGTACAAGAAGAATTACACCTGACTCTATTTTGAATAATGAACTTATGATTTCTTGTAATTTTATAGCCTACAGTGTCATGTACTCTCAAAATGCACTGTGTTTTACATGGATATTGATGTTTTTAGCTCGAAATTAATCAATTTTGAATATAGCAGCAATAAATTAAGAATAATGTCTTTAGAAGCACAATTTTTACGACGTTTTTTTTGGCAGCAGTAGAAGTTGTGGTTTATTCTACAGCGGTAGGCCCATATGAGAAGCTTCCATGGAATGGACAAGCAAACTGATAGACCGACCAACATACTGCTCTGCGTTTGTTTGTAGTGCACCTCACAATCAAAAGCAACACTTCGCCTGGAGACCACCAAAGATTATAAAAAATTAATTTAATTGATGTCAATTAATTGATTGCTCAAAAACTGATGCATCTTTCAGATACATCATTCATGATTTTTATATCTCTCTAATATCGACTGAAGCCAAAGTGCTTGCACTTCCAACACGCAGCACTCAATCATGCAGAAATTCTTACTGATTCTAGGACATGTATGATTTTTTGACTCTTCAATAATCATCATTATGCATTATCCGCCTTTTGCAACAAGACGACAAGCGCGCGCAAGCGCACACGCCTCTATCATCTATGAGTTAGAAGGTGTCCGATGTCTGCCCATTTGTCTACGATTCTTCAGCCATTACTCTTTTTAGATGTATGGCTACATCGTAGTCAATTTATAAGAAATCAGTTTCCAATTTCAATTAATCGATAGCATAGAATTTCAACTGCAATGGATTGATTGTGGACGAAAATTAATTTCAATTAATTGATTGAAAACAACAATTAAACACCAATGATGTTTTGATAATCTCAGGACGTGAACAATTGAAGCAGTAAAATGTTTGTAATGCATTCATATAAGTTGTTTTCAAGGACGTGACAGGCAAACGCACGGTCATAAATTAGTGAATTTCTTCATCATCAATGTTGCTAAGCACAGAGAGCATTATCTGTGTGTTTTCGGGTAATCAGTGTGGTTGGTGCTTTCACTACGCACATTCACATAGCGATAATTTCGTGTCAAATAACAGTGCATCTCCATGTTTTTCCTAGAATTGTTCGATTGGTGACCCGAGGCCAAGAGTCTGTAGCTTAAGACATGACACTTGAAAATTACCGTGAAAGTTAAGATCATTTAACGTAATATAACTATTAATGTTAATTATCATATACGTAGAATCATTTCTATACTTTTTTGCATGCAATCTCCAGGTTGATGAAGCGTCAAACTCTTGACGGTTTAGCTCTAAACAATGCGCAAACGTTAGCCATCCAGCGAGAAATCTGTTAAGAATCAGTTCCATCGATTAGAATCGTTATATTTCGCTTTGAAGAATCTAAAATCTAACGTAAAAATCTTATGGGCTTGCAACAAACGTCTCTGCGTTCTTAATTCCTTTCAGAGGTAGTACACTGTAAACCGTAGACCGACAATTATCCTACAAAATTACTGACAAAATCAACCGACGATTGTCACCTCCCATATCCTGAGATATCCGACGAAGAATTTGTAGGCTCTCCACCGACATCGAAACAGATGCTTTGTATGCAAAACAACAAAACAAAAACTGTTGAATATTGATTGATTTTTTCGATTAATGATTGGTTGACTTTTGGGCAGCCTGTATTATTGTGTGGCTAAACCATGATTTATTTTGACATGATTTAATTAATTACCTACATTTTTGATAAAATTTAAGCTATAATTCATTGTTATTCGTTTTGTCGCTTCTTGTCAGATTTTGTAGGTGTTCAGTGGCAATCATCCTACAAAAACTAACAATGACCGACAAAATAGATTTTGTAGGATAAATGTCTGTCAATTGTCAGTCAATGGTTTACAGTGTACTGACTGATGTGTGGTTTCGAATATCTGTGCTAAGCAATGGCTCAGAAAGAATCGTGGCAATCGAAGCATTTTGGTAGAATTCATATGTCACTACTTTTAGATAAAATCTCATGCGGTAGCATATTCTCTCAATATAATCTCAAGCATATTTTAGAATATATTCCGATATTCTATAGCTCCTTGAGCAACTGACGCTCAGTGCACATATCATTAATTAAGAAGAGACAATGCGACACAGTAAGACTGAAGAATGAACAAAGAGGGAAACACCAAAATGCATTGTCTTATCAAAGTCAGTAGATTTTCAGTTGTTGCATAAATTGTGACTTTCAGTGTACGCTATAGACGAAGCGCTTAAATGTTCTGGTGCACGTGTGTTGTACAATCACATGCATGTTTGATCTTCAGTAAGTATGATAGGGAAGAACAGCAGATTTGTCGAATCCTGAAGTCACTGATATGTTTATATGTAGAGGCGTGCGTGCTGTGATATCACTTCGCACACACCAAAACACACATCGATGCCTGGCTTCGATTCAATGTATGCACTATACAGTGAGCAATGCCGAGGAGAGGATGTGAATACATCAAGTGAACTAATTTTCGTACGCCTGCTACTTTCTTTAATAATGATCGGAAGGGCCAACATTATGGAGAAAACTTGTGCGCAATGATCTGAAGTCTTCGAATCTGAAGGAATTTTGGCAATCGAAGCACTTCGCTGGAACTCACATTAATCCGCAGGCGACGCACGACTTTTTTCCTATCTCTGTAAGGTATTAGGAATTCCTTTTTGCCCACTTAATAGGTTCCTCAATGTGCCGTCCATTTCGTATTAATCACACTTCTAGCAAACCGAAGCACATAAACAAAATATTTAATTCTGTGGTTTCGGAACATCAATAAATCCTTTTCATAACAGTGACAAAAATGCCACAGAAAATCATCCGGCTAATACAGACGCTGTCTCGGTTATACTAAGTCATCCGCCTGCCCAATATCAGAGTTCGTCGCATTTCTAACCCTATTGCACATCTTTGTGGATCATAGCTTCCAAGTTTTCGCGTTCGCCTAATTATAACTCAAAACTGATGTGCAACAATATAAAAACTTTGTTCAATTAGAAACATCTCCATAGACAATGCAAGTCAATGATATTGATCGGAGCAACTGTGTCCATAGCAAGGATGCGGAGTCCTATCATTTTTATTGGACTCCGACTTCGGGTGGCCAATATATAAAGCCTAGTCATTGCTGTATCAATTATCAATTATCAATCATTTTCGATGAAAGTTCATCAAATGTCTCTTTCAGTTGGATGCATACGACTCGGCTCCTCCCATCTTCTTGATGTGTGCTTCACACGGTTTTCCACCTGTCTCTACCAGGCAGGAACATCCTTCTCCAAAAAATGAGTGCACTTTCCATCACACACGATTAATGTGAGGGTAAGAGGTAATGTTCTCAAACAAGCTAGTATTTCATTTTTGTCACTGATATGACCTTTGGCGCGCAGGTGTGATCGAGGCGAGGAAGGCTTGTCTTCTCTATTGAATCGCCGAGTGAAAATACAATCCCTTTTTCACTATCACGGTTCATTCCATCAATAATTACAAGTTTCGCATGTACTTCTGTTTCTACTTTTGTTTGACGGAGAAAGTTGACATCAAGAATATCAAGAGAATAAATAATTTGTTTGTATTATATTTCGGTTCTAGTTATAGACCTTCGATAGGACTCCGGGACTAGGACTCCACATCCCTGGTCCATATGAACGACATTCACATTACAAAACGAGGACAATTGCAGAACGTAAAACTGCAGCAATTCAATCCACTGAAATTCAAGGAAATATTCAAATATTTCAAGCTAAAGTCATAGTTTGTCATCATTTTAGCAGGGATTTTTGATAATTTTTTGATATATTCATAAAAAATAGAGTAACTACAGTGTGTACGTGTATTGCAGTCTATTTATATAGCCATAATATAAATGTATACACTTCATATGACTACATGGTATGATTATGACTCTATTATGATTGTAAATGCCTGATAAGTAAAATAATGTGGCGCATATTCGGTAGAAAATCTGCAGATTGTCACCGGTCAGAGATCAAACTTCAACATATAGACTTCTGATAACAGAGCGTGCTCGCGTTGGATTTCCATTTATGTAAAACTAGGGTAGGAACCGGCCGCCGTTATTCTAATTAGGCATGGATCGACGATTGACGACACTCATTCCAGAATTAATTGTCCAGTTAGTAAAAATCGAATTGCATCATTGTAAGAGTATGATTACATAACTTTTATGATGCAAACATTGCTAACCGTTTCTTGAAAATTCTTCTGGTCATTATTCAAAGCGGCTGACACAACTGTACAATATTACCGCACTGAAAGTTAGCGATGATAAAGAAGTTCAGGTACTTTGAATAACCGGTGCAACCACAGAATTAAATATTTTGTTTATCTGCTTCGATTTGCTAGAAGTGTGATTAATACGAAATGGACGGCACATCGAGGAACCTATTAAGTGGGAAAGGAATTCCTAATACCTTACAGAGATGGGGAAAAAAGTCGTGCGTCGCTTGCGGATTAATGTGAGTTCCAGAGAAGTGCTTCGATTGCCAAAATTCCTTCAGATTCGAAGACTTCAGATCATTGCGCACAAGTTTTCTCCATAATGTTGGCCCTTCCGATCATTATTAAAGAAAGTAGCAGGCGTACGAAAATTAGTTCACTTGATGTATTCACATCCTCTCCTCGGCATTGCTCACTGTATAGTGCATACATTGAATCGAATGCTAGCCAAGAAAGCGATGTGTGTTTTGGTGTGTGCGAAGTGATATCACAGCACGCACGCATCTCTCAATGTCTCTGGTGTCATCTGCTGACAGCTATTGTTTGGCATTTCCAATAGCAAGCGATACACGAATTATCAATTCGAGAAGGAGCAAGTTGTCTAATTCTGTGGATCTGCCATTTCAATATTAAGGTTACATACAATTCTTCCTTTCTAGGAAACCGAAGCGCGCGCAGATGAATCTAATTCTGTGGGTGCAACGTATCAAAAAATATTATTGTTTTTGTTGCTTTTCCGTTCTTTGGGGAAAAATGCTCACAGACACAACTATTTAGGAGTACATCAATACGTTAAGGTAATAAATCTACTCATTACTGAATTCACAGCTGTTTTTGCTCGACGATTCTGATTGTAGCTTAAGTTTGGTTATTCGTAATGAGTACTGCGAAGTTTTCACAGTTGGCTTGACATCAGTGAGGGCAGGTCGATGCTGATTAAGCGCTAATTCATGGACTATTGCTTGCTTATACATGTGCATCTGTTTTTAACCCTCACAGACCTGAGGGGGGTCCACTGGACCCCGGAGCCACATTTTTCTATTTCATTTTTTACGCTGACGATATATCAACCACTCAAGCCCATACAAAATCATCATTTCTGACAGTGAATCTGCATGTGTTATTTCATTTCAATTGAATCAGTAGAAGTATGCCAGATAGGCCAAGGGGGTCCACTGAACCCCCCTCAGGTCTCAAAGGGTGTAGAAATTCCATCACAAAATTCAACTATCTGAGGCTTTATGGTGACACAAAATATCGTAAAGCCGCCTCCTAGTACAAATGATGCTGTACTAAATGTGGTTGACTTACAAAAACACCATATTTTCGCACGTGTTTACTGAGAAGGCTGAAAGTCACTCAAGGAATTCGTTATACCGACCTGCTACACGCAACATCATTGTTTTACTTAAAATCAACTTTTCTAATGTTTTGATATCGATTTAAGCAGGTAAACTAAGAATATGTTAAAGGGGTCCACTGGACCCCCCCTCAGGTCTCAGAGGGTGTGAAAAAGCTCAGGTCTCTGAGGATTAAGCCGCATTCTACCTCCAATAGAGTTTCCGGAATAGCATATTCGAGAATAATGAATTTTGTAGGAATCACATGTGTTCGTTAGCCTAATTAATCTATCATAAAATTATTCCATGTTTTGAATAAATTATTACGCGCAAAGCTGTTCAATCATTTTCATGCGCTACAAAATATATTATCAAATTGCGAATATTTTTCCAATTACCTGATAGAAGATCAATTTGGAAATAAATTGATGGAAATCTGCATCGAACGGCTTCACCGGGAACTCTTGCTTATCCGGAGTGCCGATGAGACTACAGTAGGCTGCATAGAAATCGAGATTTCGAATGATGACTACCAGTCTTAATCAGTAGGTTACAGAGACGCCGGCTTACTTCCGGCCGGTTTTGATCACTCCAGCCGCCGGCTCGGCCCCGACAGGTTTCAACTCTGCCGCGTAGCATTGTAAATCTTTCCTTAAAGTCGATAACTATACGCATGGTTTCAGTTAAGCCTACAAGCTGGGAGTCCTTCTTGAGATGAAATTTAGTTTTCAACAGGGATATACGCATCTTGATTGACTCTAAAATTACATTTCGTGGCGATCCGTTGAGCTTCAAGGTGCCTAAATACACTTCATTGCGGTATTGGTAGTGAATATCGGAATACGATGCATTTCTCTTCGATAGACCACCTCTCTAACCCGATGTCCACTGCACTCAATCTCGATACGTTTCATACATTAATATTCGAGTAAATATTGACGATGTTTCTGCTCATTCGAGACTCACCGACCCATGGCCTCTCCCATGTGGTTTCATCCCTTTAGCCTCTCTGGAAAACTTTCGAATTTAGCCATTGCAAAAGGACATCTTTATACAGTGAACTTATCACTTGAAAGAAAACATCAAGGGAAACTTACCATCAATTTCATCCAGAATTTCGTGGCTAATTTTCTGATGTTCCTCTTTCATTGCTTCCTTCAGCTTTAGATATTCCCAAAATTCGTCAAAGGTCTTGTCGTTTTCGTCGTCATCGTCATCATAATACTCGTCGTTTTCGTATGTACACACAGGCTTCGGTGAAACAAAAATACACACCGTGAATATGACTGCTATGATGATACATAGCTTCATAGTTGGTCAAATAAGTTTTAGGTCGGGTATTCCCACACTTGATACACTGACGCACTGATTACAATGTCTTCACTATTTCTGATAGAAGCTTTGACATCAACTGGTTGCATTTGCGGTGGTGTCTCAATATGAACAATCACCTATGCGTAAGAACTGAACCATTCAAATTGTAACGCACGGTCATGAAAAGAAAACGGAACAATAGCCATTCATTAATGACAATATAGGTTTGAAGTTTATTCTAAACACTCTTCGTCTACACGAAACAAGCTTTAAGTTACCGATCAGCTCTGAATCGATAAGTAAATAAAAACCGAGCGTAGAATCACATCTGTCCAAGCTGCACAGTTATTGAATGATTTTATTGCATTTTGATTTCATTGATCGCAATGATGTCCTTCTGATAGTTGACCATAGATTTCACAAAACATCCCTTCGTACTTCAATTCATAGAGATGAAAAATATAAATTAGATTGGTGAAGCATAATAAGATTATGTAGACTATTTCTGTTTCTCTCTATCATGGACATCTCCTGAACAGGAAACAGGCATTTTTCTTGTGCAATTGCTGACTGAAATTATTAAAATCTTATGAGCCTCTCTAATGGCATTTATGAGACTTTGATATGAGTCCATACTCGCATCTTATTTATCCATTTCTACAGTAACTTAGATTTCTTGATATGATAAACTGGAAAATGTATGTAAGGAATAAGCTGACAGTTATACGCTCGTGTGATTCCCTTAATAGAACGACAACTGAAAAGAAATTTCTTTGGGTAAACCCAAAGCTTGAACATTATTATAGTGGCATATTATGGTGCAAATTAGAGTAAATAATATTACAAGAAATATCTACTCCTGGAGACAACAGGTAACAAGACTGCCGCGGCGGATGTCCCAGTGAGATGAGTTGAATACCGGGACGCCAAAATTGAGCTTCCAAACCGGGCCCTGCATTTCATCTCAAGAATCCCCGACGATTATGCATTCAAACTGGAGGTATCCGCTCTGACGCGATGCTAACATTATGTGGCCGGATATCCGAATCCGTAGCCTCGATGTGAAATAATTCTCAATGTATTATCAAGCGCAGTCCTACTCATTGATGCTATAGAAATCGCCTTGCTCATTCTACATTTTCAATATCACGTAGACATCGTATTGACATTGATGAGATGTAAAACGCATTCAATTTATTGTTGAAACTACGTCAATAGACTAACATAGAAAATATCAATTTTTGATTGCATTTTGCAATAGAAATATCTATGTTTTAAAACTTAGTTAAAGATCACAAATAATTTTAACCATAGAAATCCAGCAGTTTAAAAGAACTTGTACGTCGCGGACATGCATTTTGATGACAAGTAAATGATGCTGACGGTTTCCAGTGGCTGGCAATGATAGTGTACCGGCTCCACCTAGATATAAATATATTCAACAACAGCTCCTCAAACACGATTATAGGTCCACCATGTCTTTAACCCTCGGCGGGCAAAGGTGGATTTTTTAACCACACGCTTGATTTATTTGTGATATTTTTAGGTAAACTGCTTCAACGACCGCCAAATTTCGTGACTTTTAATTTGTTGATATTCTGCACACCCTAAGGGCGCAATTTTCGGATTTTTGAGTTATGCAAATGGGGTATAGGGGATACTTGAGAAAAGTACTTTTTGAGATTTGTTACTTTTAAGAATGATCTTCAACGAGTTCATGATAATTAAAGTAAAATTTTTAGTATCCTTGCATGCAGTAGGATCCAGGACAACATTGTGAAGCTATATTCCGTCTTTGCCCTTCCTTTTCCAACATATTGACGCACATGTTTTGTACATGTAGCTATACTCATTTTAGGCATTCAACTGAGCTGTCGGTACTATGTATGAATCAAACATGCAGTCTGACACACAGGCAACAGTCAGCGAGCCAATAAACATCGTGAATCAAAATCGCTCGATCTGACAGCGAGAAACATTTGTCTGCCGGATTCATTATTTGTTCATGATGGCTTCGCGTCTACGGAGAACAATAAGGTGAAAATGAAGGTTCGACGTCTGACGAATCTAATTCAGTCGAGATTGAAGCCGAAGAGGTACTTATGGGTTATCTCCCCCACGTTTTCAAATTTGTCTAAAATCTGCAAAAATAAATCAATCGTCAAAAAACTAGAGTGACACGTATTTGAATGTATTTTCTACCTACATGCAAAAATTTATGCAAATCGGACAAGTACCTATTGAATAAGAAACGATCACGTGAAGTGTAGCGATGTCAACAGCTGGATCTGACTTCGCCTGACCTCAATCGCCAGAGCAGAAAGCACTTGATGTAACAAAGTCATTTCCCGACACCTTGTGAAGTGATGATGACCAGGCCACATCTATTAGACTAACATTTTCAACTTAAGAAAGGTATGGCAAGGTAGTGGCCGTGGGAAGATTTCAAATAACAGCGGATGAGACGATGAGGAAGAGAGAACAATCCACACACCAGTAACAATAATGCGTCGAACAGACGAAGTCAGATCAGAGTGTTGACATCGCTACACTTCACGTGATCGTCTCTAACGCAAAACGTACTTGTCCGATTTGCATAAATTTTTGCATGTCTGTAGGAAATATGCTCAAATACGTGTCTCTGAAGTTTTGTGACGATTGATTCATTTTTGCAGATTTTAGACAAATTTGAAAACGTGGGGGGAGATAACCCATAAGTACCGCCGAAGAAACTGATCTGATACATGACGACCAGTTATCTGACGACGTCGAGGAAGTAATCAAAGTACCAGTAACGATTCTGATTCTCAGCAGACTCGCTTTACTGACAGAAATCGAGACAAACTTTGAAGACGTATGTTTTTACAACAGCTGGCCCATCAAATTGCGGTGCATTCAAAAAGTGCTCGTAAAATCCTAACGGCCTGAAAGTACAAATATTACAAGACATCTAGCGAGCGGTATGTAAATCTCCCGGCGCAGACTCAGCTGTCTTCACCTTCAGACATTGATAGGCCTACTGTCTCCGGCTGTGACTGGTGCAAGCTTGCAAAATCTGCTCAGGATGCTAACAAAAACCAACAAAAGATGCCATGCTTGCAAAATTGCTTGCTGTAAGTTTCACACGGCCGGAATTTTGTGTGGAAGTCGTGGTTAGCACTTTTCTAAGGCAATAGATTTGCAGTTCAGAGATTTGTGTTTTCATATTCTGCGTTAAATTGAAAGAATGACATCGATGCGTCAATGATTTTGTTTTTATTTACGACGAAATACATCAGATTTAACACATTGACTTCAAATTTCACTACAAGCACACTGTAAACCGTAGACCGACAATAATCCTACAAAATTACTGACAAAATCAACCGACAATTGTCACCTGACAATTGTCACCTCCGATATCCGACGAATTTGTAGGTTTTCCACCGACATCGAAACAGATGCTTTGTATGCAAATTAACTAAACAAAAACTGTTGAATATTGATTAATTTTTCAATTAGTGATTGCTTGACTTTTGGGCAATCTGTATTTTTGTGTGGCAAAACCATGATTTATTTTGACATAAGTTAATTAATTACCTACATTTCTGATAAAATTTAAGCTATAATTCATTGCTATTCATTTTGTCGCTTTCTGTCAGATATTGTAGGTGTTCAGTGGCAACCATCCTACAAAAACTAACAATGACCGACAAAATCGATTTTGTAGGATAATTGTTTGTCAATTGTCAGTCAACGGTTTACAGTGTGAATATTGGTTCCGCATTAAATTGATTCAATTAAGTGATGCATTCTACCTATCAGAGCGGCCTCTACCGTCTGATAAAGTGTTTATTCAGAATTCATTGAGCTTCATTGGTGAGATAAAATCAAATACTCCCATGAAATTTCCCTGAAAATCACACAAGGTGAGTCAAATTTTATGTCCCTTTTTTAGAAAGTGTTGTAGATCAGTTAAATCCAACCAATCTTTAAATGCGATGTATACTTTTGAACCTCTGAGTGTGGTCAATAATTCTGCAGTTTTTAGAAGTTCATAGATATCTTAACTTTTACAATATTCGACGATTTTGAATTTGAAAATGTTTCCTAGTTTTACATGTTGCATGTGTTGCACATGTGTCACAATACTTTGCACAGTTGATTTGTAAATTTATGCTTATAATAAAGTCAATAAATTCAATTTTTCAGGCATGATTATTTGGTGATAAATTCTATGATAATATCTATTAATAATCTATTAATATAATCTATGATAATTCTATTGATAATATCCATCAGCTTCTCATAACCGCAAAATTGTTGGCCACTCTCAGAGGTTTAAAATGACACATCGCCTTCGAAAAATGAATGAATTTTCACTGATCTACGACACTTTGAAAATAGAGACATTTAATTTCACTCAAGCTGTACATTGAATAAGCGTGTTCAATTGCTATGATGAACCTAAGGTAGAGTCGGGAGAGTCGGTCGCATTCAAACGATTTCGGGTCGGGTTTTGGATCCGGTTGGCAAGCAACTATCGAGTTCTATTGAAAATTTTGCTGAAAATGTATGGATTCTGATAGCAACCTTTTTTATAATTTTGTGCCTTCGGTAGCTTTGTCATTTTTTGTTTGCTTATTACAACTTTGATAATACTAAGTCGAAGTCTAGGTCAGATGATGGCATCAAGGTACTTATCGAAACAAGGTCAAGTTGAGCAATTTTTTTCACTTGAACTCCGGCTAAAGGCAGGGCTTTTCCTGTGAACTAACGACAAAACTACAAATTTTAACTGAGTGATGTGATGTCACTTTCATCTGCTGTATAAAAACTTTGTAATTGCTGTTGCAAACGTCTCAATTCTGCTCTTGATAACGTTCAAAAGTAGTCATCAGGTAATAAATTACATCTTACTGATTCAAGATCAACGGAATTCGGATGCTATTGTTGTCGCTAATGACTTGTTATTCATAAGTACTATTGTCCTATTGGTCTTTCAATTACGTCAACGGTGTCAGTGTATTTTGCGAAGCGGATTGTTGAAGAATTCAAACGTCATACGATTGTCACTGACACATCACTGCGCTGAAAGTAAGTCATCTTGTGCATGTAGATTTATTCAAAATAGTGGTTAGATTTAACAATGATTCGTTTGCGTACACTGTAGCGACAACTCATAGTTGATATACACCAGAGAGCATTCACCACATCTCAACACATTCTTCAAGAAACCCACAACAAAAGAAATCTTTATATGATCGAAGTAGTGTGACAGTCATGTGATTAGACATCAGGAGGTTAAATTCGTGAGAGAGATAACCGATTTTGATAGATATTGATAGTTGTGCATGTTTCTGAGAATGAAAGAAACGTCTGCCGGAGATCTGATGGTGGGCTTGACACCTTGAGGGACCAACCACAGCTGAAATAACTCCACTGGAAGGGATACCGATTCAAACAAAGTGAAAACAAAGTGGATTACCAGCAAGCTGAAAGGACTCATCCCGTCCTCGCAGCTGAGGTAACTTGGTTGTAGCCAGGACTCTAAGTGCGGTGGTATACCATACCGGCACTTTTTCAACAGTTTTCCATTCGGCCAAATCTTTCTTCATGCAGACTTTCTTCGCCTCTAAGTCCCAAGCGCTTTTCAAAGTTGCGTTCTCATCGACAAATCGATTAACTAAGGTCGCACTCCCAGTCGATTTTTAACAGCAAATATTGTTTTATAACCTGTTAAACTTTGTTTATTATCGGCAGTGTTTGTCCTCACATAGACCCTGTCTAAAGCTGTTTTTTATTCGCCGTGTACACGCACTGTAAACTTTGCAATACCAAAGCTACTTAAGAAAACGATGTACAAAACGAAAATAACAAAATGTACGACAGCACTATTGTTCGTGCTCATACGTTACGAAAGCGATTGACTTTCCAATTGGATTATAAAGATAATCCAATAGGAGAGACAATCGCTTTCGCACTGTGTGAGCACGAACAATAGCGCTTTCGTACATTTTGTTATTCTCGTTTTGTACATCGCTTTCGTAGTCAAAATCAGCCAGCTTTCGTACCATACAATTTACAGTGTAGCAGACTGTTTGCTAAATCTCTGTTTATTCTGCTAAAACACTGTTTTATATCTCTCACACTTCTCAATGTTTTTCTACACAGGTATTCCCTAAGGTTGTTTGAGAAAATTAGTGGATGAATATCACAAATTTCAACACACAAAGTTTGAGTGTATAAGTGAGAAATTTCATTTCGTCAAATGTTCTATGATAATGGACGATGAAGTTCTTGCGGATAACAATTGAACACGATCATGTGCGATAACAGTTATCAGATTTTCGATGCATTCTAATTGCTAAAAGAAAATATGTCCTTGCCCTGGCTAGTCAAATGAGCGGTGACATTAAACTGAAAACCGCAATAAATTACTACTGTGAATCTTGAACACCAGGACTTTCACATCAATTTGTATTGCGCAAGCTTTGAAACTGTTATCAAAAAAATCTGTCAGAAATTAATACAATGAATATGACAGTATTCACAAGGAATGATGTAATGAAACATATCAGTAAATTAACCTGATCAACATAGTAAGGCAGTTATTTGAGGTGACTGGTTCAACCTGCAGATGCAGTAATCTCCTTGTCATGTAAAGGTATGATGAAAAATTCTCATTTTAAGACAAGAAACCTGGCAATTGATAGATTTATCAAATCTCAACAGATTTAACCACCACGAGACATGTTTCGGCCTGTTGGGCCTTATCAGTCCTGGCTCGGCTTGAACCAGTGACGTTGGAGCTAGAGGACGTGCAAGCATACCCTCTAACCACAAGGCCACCGGACCATCTGTTGAGAGCTTGAATTAGCCAGGAAGGCACTGCTTTAACGCAGGCACGTAGATGGCGGATTGCATTTTGCAATCACTTACTACCGCATTCGAGATTGAGGCGCCTCACGAGGCGATTGAGGCCCAAAGACAGAGGAAGACAGTGGAAACATGGGGCCGCATGCATAAAAATGAGAAAATCTTTTTCTCACAATTTTGTGAGATAATCTTATCAATAATGCATAAAATTTCTCACGCTCATAAGCAATTTTTTAAATAGAGAAATTCTTAGTCATCTCAAGGATGAGAAAAATTCTGCTACAGAGAAAGTATTACAACTGTGTTAAGGTATAGTCAGTCACTTGCTCAGCTCATCATGACAACTATTCACCACATCAACAAGACGTCTTTTCTCTCCTAAGTATTTCTTCTCTAAGCGGACGTAAGACAATTGTTCAAGTAAAATCAATCTCTGCAACTCGGTGTTATTCAGACTTTTCGTTTCTGGAGTCTCACTGGCGAGATCTTTCTTCTTCCTTTTCCCCGGTACCGATGACTTTGCTGAGTATGAGTATTCAGGAAGATTCTCTATGGACGATTCAAATCCAGCTGAGACAGCTCCTTCTAAGCGCGAGAAGGTAGGATTTTCGTCATGCATAAGCAGATTAAGCAGATTTCTCTCCCACTTCAATAAATTGATTGGTTTGTTACCAGTCTTGTTTCTGTCACTTTTATTTTTGATGCACATCTTCAAATTTGGCATTTTCTTGATCATTTTTCCTTATCAAAAGGTCGACCCAACGATTGCGTCATAGATTTACACACTTGAGCAATCGCCTCACCTTTCTTCGACTTTTGTTGTGGTGTGTTGTTTTTCTCAAGTAAACCGGATTGTAGTTTTCAGTAAATCGACGAGAATTTCATTTTCATTCTCTAATAATTCTTCTGTGCTTGCAGTAGATATCTCACTCAAGTGCATCGATCGTATAAATGGTAAAAAAAGGTCAGATGAAAGAAGATATTCGTTTGGCAACATAAAGAATCTTGGCATCGATCAATCACAAATGAGAACTACGACAACAATAAAAAGTGACGCATAGTTGGAATTCGTATTTGATTACGTAATTGGCTCATGAACAAAAATTCGCTTGTGATTGTATTAAACTAGGAGCATGGGAAAAAGAAATTCTCGTTTGTTTTGCATTAAGTGTGATATTGCTCGAGATCTCAATGAAGGTGGTGACAAAATCTGTCAATCAACCGCTGCAAATATCTTAGCATTGAAAGAGAATTTCTTCTACTCCGAGCAGAACTTTATACATACATAAATGAGAAAATCTTAAGTATGAGGATATTCTAGCTTCATATCTGAGAACTTCTTTATGAGAAAATTTCATTTTTGTGCATACTGCCGATAGTCACAGAATTAGACAGGTCGTCTCTTCTTCCGTTTGACTAGAAGGGAAGCATTGGAACATGTAACGTAAATGAAATGGCACATTCTCCTGACTAAATACCATAGCAATCGAACAATGAGCAGCCAGTTCAACATTAAACACGCCAAATTGTGCAAAGTTTCAGTGACTGTTATCAACCGGATCACACAGCAAAGAGACACAGTCGATGTCAAGTTCTACAGAGAAGTTTGTGAACGTTTTTTTCATGCGCCTGCTAACTTTTTTTTAAATGATCGGAGGACCCAACATTATCGAGAAAACTTTTGCGCAATGATCTGAATTCTTCGAATCTGAAGTAGTCGTGGCGATCGGAGCATTTTGAAGGAATTCAGATCAATCCGCAAGCGACGCACGACTATTTTTCCTATCTCTGTAAGGTATTAAAAATTTCTTTTTGCCCACCTATTAAGTTCCTACATGTGCCATCTGTTTGAATCAGTTTGCACTTCTAGCAAAGTGATACGATTAAGCAATCTAATTCTGTGGCCCATAGTCTTTGAGGCAGCCAGATTACTATCCTCATCTCAATGAAAGTCTGATTTGTATGTAGTTCTTTACAATTTGCAACCTTTCAAACGTGGCTGTGGACCTATCTGAACCTGTGTCCAGTCTACTCGCCTTAGTAATTATCAGTCACTTCCTATGAGTGCTCATCAGCTATACACAACCTTTTATCAGTGTATAGAATTGAACTACAATATCTCAGTTTGATGATACATATCAATAAGATAGCCAAACATGTTTCTTACTCAATCACAGCAGGCAGGGAGCCCTAGTCAGCAGATGACAGGTCTGGTGTCAAATTTCAAATGATCAATCGACCGTCACCTTCAGAACAAAGTTGACCAAATTGATAAAATATTCCCCACACGTTGTAGTATAACGGTAGAATTCGTAATCGAGGAACGTTCAAGTGAGCAATTTTTCATAATTCGTATAAGTAATTCCAATTAAGTTAAGTCCTTACTAAATCGTATGTACTTGCATTAGTCCCTTTCCTATTGAAGCTTTATAAGATTACGGTTGGAATTTCCATTAGTAGAGTTACATTACTTTGTGGCTAATTAATTGACAATAGAATTCATGGATGATAAAATCTAATTTTGACAAAATTTCATTTGATTACTGGCATCAATCATTTTTATTTTAGCAGGTTGCCTTAACCTTATAGATTGACTGTACTTACATGTAATCAATAACAGTCACGAAATCGATTTTGACATCATGACGAAGTTGAAAAGGGACGCACTTTGGATAGTACTAATAAAGTACTTTGGAAAGTACTGTAAAGAAGGCATTTGAATAAGAAAATTCGGCAGCAATAGTCACGTGAAATATGCTTTGAATTCTGTGTATGAATGATTGTATACCATCTTAGTGACTCATTATTGTATTTGGTAGCAATAGTCACGTGAAATATGCTTTGAATTCTGTATATGAATGATTGTATACTATCTTAGTGACTCATTATTGTATTTGGTAGCAATAGTCACGTGAAATATGCTTTGAATTCTGTGTATGAATGATTGTATACTATCTTAGTGACTCATTATTGTATTTGGTAGCAATAGTCACGTGAAATATGCTTTGAATTCTGTGTATGAATGATTGTATACCATCTTAGTGACTCATTATTGTATTTGGTAGCAATAGCCACGTGAAATATGCTTTGAATTCTGTGTATGAATGATTGTATACCATCTTAGTGACTCATTATTGTATTTGGTAGCAATAGCCACGTGAAATATGCTTTGAATTCTGTGTATGAATGATTGTATACTATCTTAGTGACTCATTATTGTATTTGGTAGCAATAGCCACGTGAAATATGCTTTGAATTCAGTGTATGAATGATTGTATACCATCTTAGTGACTCATTATTGTATTTGGTAGCAATAGCCACGTGAAATATGCTTTGAATTCTGTGTATGAATGATTGTATACTATCTTAGTGACTCATTACTGTATTTGGTAGCAATAGCCACGTGAAATATGCTTTGAATTCTGTGTATGAATGATTGTATACCATCTTAGTGACTCATTATTGTATTTGGTAGCAATAGTCACGTGAAATATGCTTTGAATTCTGTGTATGAATGATTGTATACTATCTTAGTGACTCATTACTGTATTCGGTAGCAATAGCCACGTGAAATATGCTTTGAATTCTGTGTATGAATGATTGTATACCATCTTAGTGACTCATTATTGTATTTGGTAGCAATAGTCACGTGAAATATGCTTTGAATTCTGTGTATGAATGATTGTATACTATCTTAGTGACTCATTATTGTATTTGTTAGCAATAGCCACGTGAAATATGCTTTGAATTCTGTGTATGAATGATTGTATACCATCTTAGTGACTCATTATTGTATTTGGTAGCAATAGTCACGTGAAATATGCTTTGAATTCTGTGTATGAATGATTGTATACCATCTTAGTGACTCATTATTGTATTTGGTAGCAAAAGTCACGTGAAATATGCTTTGAATTCTGTGTATGAATGATTGTATGCCATCTTAGTGACTCATTATTGTATTTGGTAGCAATAGTCACCTGAAATATGCTTTGAATTCTGTGTATGAATGATTGTATACTATCTTAGTGACTCATTATTGTATTTGGTAGCAATAGTCACGTGAAATATGCTTTGAATTCTGTGTATGAATGATTGTATACTATCTTAGTGACTCATTATTGTATTTGGTAGCAATAGTCACGTGAAATATGCTTTGAATTCTGTGTATGAATGATTGTATACCATCTTAGTGACTCATTATTGTATTTGGTAGCAATAGTCACGTGAAATATGCTTTGAATTCTGTGTATGAATGATTGTATACCATCTTAGTGACTCATTATTGTATTTGGTAGCAATATTCACGTGAAATATGCTTTGAATTCTGTGTATGAATGATTGTATACTATCTTAGTGACTCATTACTGTATTTGGTAGCAATAGCCACGTGAAATATGCTTTGAATTCTGTGTATGAATGATTGTATACCATCTTAGTGACTCATTATTGTATTTGGTAGCAATAGTCACGTGAAATATGCTTTGAATTCTGTGTATGAATGATTGTATACTATCTTAGTGACTCATTATTGTATTTGGTAGCAATAGTCACGTGAAATATGCTTTGAATTCTGTGTATGAATGATTGTATACTATCTTAGTGACTCATTATTGTATTTGGTAGCAATAGTCACGTGAAATATGCTTTGAATTCTGTGTATGAATGATTGTATACTATCTTAGTGACTCATTATTGTATTTGTTAGCAATAGCCACGTGAAATATGCTTTGAATTCTGTGTATGAATGATTGTATACCATCTTAGTGACTCATTATTGTATTTGGTAGCAATAGCCACGTGAAATATGCTTTGAATTCTGTGTATGAATGATTGTATACCATCTTAGTGACTCATTATTGTATTTGTTAGCAATAGCCACGTGAAATATGCTTTGAATTCTGTGTATGAATGATTGTATACCATCTTAGTGACTCATTACTGTATTCGGTAGCAATAGCCACGTGAAATATGCTTTGAATTCTGTGTATGAATGATTGTACTGTTGACCGAATAATCAGATTTTCTATTTTTTCCGATTTTGACTTACACCGGTTGTGACTAACCCGACTTTTGACTTTGTGCAAGCTGTGCAGTTTTACTGTGCAGGGCCCCGCTCAGGTGGGTTTGAGTGTTCAGGAATTGGGGCTGAAACACAAATCCTACCTGAGGTCCTGCTGATGACTTCCTAGCTGGTACAGGGAACGCAAAACCAGTCCTTTTAAGGACTAATTTCATTTTATTTTCAGTATGTATTACATTATTCGTTTGCACTATTTTTTTTGTTGCACTCGACTCATTTATTTTACACTAGTTTCTTGTGACTACTAATTTTATTTATTTATTTATTTTGATTTTGATTTTGCCCTAATAATTTCCTTCCCTTTTTTATTTATTTATTCATTCATTCAATTTTTTTCCTTATTATTTTTTTTCTTTTGTTACAATTTCAATATTCCATTACAGTCGTACTTCACTAATCATTTTCAGCAGTTAATCTTTCAGAATTTATTACCCATCACTTTCCTTTTTTTCTGTATTTTAATTGTTAGCACGATCTACACTTTGATAATTGCTTGGTTAGCTTATTTTCTATATTAAGTTAGGTAACAACGTGAATAATTATCTCCTTTCCCATATGCAGTGAAAAAGGTGATTGATAGCATCTTCCGTCGTGTGCAGATTACGCTTGTCATAATTGTTTGCGAGTTAAGTCTATATATGATGGGACACAGACCGGTCGTGTCATCTGTTTACATCATTAGTTCACTCACTAGGACAGTCTGGGAAGGCACTGATGCAAAGCAGAAAATCAGTGGATGGTAAAATTGACCATTGAGGAACTCCCGCATTGAAAAGCTTGGTGGAAGATTTTTGACCATGTAAGACGACAGATATGTGCCGATCACTATGGAGAGAATGAAATTTATAGAATTGATCAACAACCCTATAAGCTTCCAATGGATTCCCTGATTGCAGACTTTATCGAATGCCTTGGAAATATCCAGGGTAACTGATTTCGTCTCAGTGAACGTGACTCATATGATCAGAGACATATGAAAGAAGATCTGTAGTTGATCGAGAGTGCGTGAAGACCCATTGCTCTTCTGACATAAGGTTCTGAACTTAAATGAAGTTAACAACACGTTGGCCAATAAATGCTTCAAAATCTTGCTGGCAATTAAAAGCAGGCTGATAGGGCGATAACTCGATGTAGACGATGAGAGTCAGAACCTTTCTTTGGCAATGGAGCCACAGAAACTGCTTCCCAACAAGAGAGAACTTAATAATGGATGCACATCTTCTCAATAAGTCAACGAGCTGCATTTAAATGATAACTTGCAGCAATCAATCTAATTGAAAATAATTAAACTCAAACATTGTGTACATCATTCATGCAATACGGGAGGATACATAGGACCTTTATTATACAACAAAAAAATCAAAGCCATGCACTATGACATCTTTTGCTAGACCTGCACATTATTAATGCAGAATGTTTCAATCATTTTATGTAAAACTTTGACCGTTTATAAGAGACATCGGCACGTGTGTCATCAATACATACTATTTTACTTTCCAGTAATGAAAACATCGAACAGTCAAGTCTAAAGAAGTATGGCAGTATGAGATCATTTATACATGTAGCTAAATGTCCATGTACGTGTAGAAAACACATGTGTGATTGCATAGAAAATTTGTTTAAATATTCAAGCTGTTGATGCATAATTTGTGAATGGACACTATTTTGAAAGAAGATTGTTATTACAGCTAGAAAAGGCACATGATGGCTTTGTGGCTTACAATATCTAGCCTACAAGTAGAATGGATGAACAAGCTGATGAACTCCATGACAGCCTGTTCTACTTTTATACATCCTCGCTTAGCCGCACGATATACAATTATAAGATCGGTCGCCAGGGTATGCATTTAAGCAACATTTTCATTAGCAGACGTTGCGCTTCGTCTTACAATTTCTCATCAGTGAGGCTCGGAACGCAGTGTCTGCGGCTGCTCAGGAATTGAGTGATTAAATTGCTCAAGTCTCAAGGCACCCGTCCACAGCGAGCAATTTATCCATCACAGAAAATTTTTCCGTCAAAACGGATATCTGTAAAGAATCTAAGAGATATCGAACGATACTTTTTAGATATCCAACGGATAACCCGGGTATCAGATTGATATCTAGGATACTCATGAAATATCTTTCGATATTTGAGATATTTCAAGACTTCTGTGCATATCACCGATGTCTTGTGGATATTTTATTTCTGGGTTATCTTTACATGCATCCAATTGACGGATACATTTTGCACGGTGCGTTGAATCCGTGATGGATATTTAACTCGTTGAATCTAGTAGTTCACACCCAGATGATGTGTCGCCTTGCAGTCTTTTAGCAACATTAATTAGCTTGCATAAATAATAAATATATCCTTCTGAAAAATCTCAGAAAACAAACTTTTTTGGTTTAAAAACGAGCCATGTCTCAGAATTCTATTCAGAAATAAAGAAAGCCAAGCGAGGATCTTAAGGAACATTTCACAGTCGAGTGTCTTCAGGGTTGGTAGGAGAGCATTACAAAAATCAATGACTTTTCAATGTGACAATGCAAGAACTCATGAAATTTATCAGATAAGAATGACAGCTATAATGATATTATATTGCTTGACAAATTCACAGTCTATATCATATTGGTTCTCATTACATTCTCTATGCCATGCTATTCATATATGTACATGCATTTACTTCCTTATTTTCAAATTCATACTTCATTCTTGTAGAATTACCCATGGATTCAAGTGGTGATGAAAAGAAAGAAAATTTGTCGGATATTCTAAAACTGCTCAATGAACAACTCCGCCAGTATGGAATTCAAATGGAAAAAGAACACAAAAGAAAGAATCTCTCAGATGACTCCAAAACATCTTCAATGGCGCAACCGTCACACTTACGAGATAATCACAAACAATGGAAAGCTGCTCTGCGTGCTCCAATTTCAGCTAATTCTAATGAAGCTATGTCATTCTCTCGCCAATCAGATAAATTGGACGCATATGACTTAAGTAAAATCGTGTTCGAACAGCAGATGAACATTTCTAGGATGAATTCAGATTCATCTGAAGACCTGGTTGATTCAGCTTCACCAGATATCGTGACTGACGAAGATATATCATTTACAGTGACTCGTTTAGAACAAATTGCTAGGGAAATAAACACTGATCTCGACAATGTAGATGCTCAGAATGGTATATTGCGTGAGATATTTAGTGCTATGCAAGACGTTCAAGGTTTTCTTCGAGAAGGCAATCGCAATGTGCCCGCAAGTCTAAATATGACACGAACGTTGGCTAAACTGACATTTGTATTACAAAACCAATTGAATCTATCTGTTTTGTGATTAGGTCCAACTTTGCATCTTAATTGGATGAGTCGTGGGCAGAATCAAGAGCTGTATTACGATGAGCTCCCCATTATTGTGGTGCAATAGTTCTCGCTCCCACAGCTCCAACAATTCAGCTTTTAGATTGGTATCTGACATTGGAATCAACATTGTTTTGAATTTTCCGGATAACTGGACTAGCTACAAATATTCCGTTGCGCCAGATCATGATCTCGTTGGTCATCGTATTTGTTGCAATTCGACAATCGATTTTTTGATAAAGCTCACCATCTTCCGAGATTGCCCATGTGTTTGCTAAATTTACTCTTAGCAGCAGAACAATGTTCCACAGGCAGTGAGAAAGAATCCAAACTTACTGATGCCGAGTCCTTCATATATTGGCGGAGATATAATTAAATATTTAGAAAACATCGATGTTTGTTGATCGCAGTGACCAACAGCGAAGGACTCCTACCCACAGAGATCAGATATCTGTGCTATTGTCCTCTCTTGTCTTAGATTCAATTTGTCTCCGCTATGAAAACATGTTGGAGATATTTCCTGACAAGGCAGAAGTCATCTCTAAGTGATATCGACAGCATATTGTCCTATTATTATTGACAGAACGCTAACAGCGTTCATATTGTAGCGAGACAGCATATCAGCATGTCATACGACTACGTCACAGTGTAGATTGACAACAAAGGTCTGTCGTAATTCATTGAATATCGAAAGATAATGACAGCTATTAAGTCAATACAAGACACCAACACCCTTGATTCCCCGACCGCACTCGCCTGACCTAGGAATCGAACCGAAGTCCGCTGTTAGCGTTCTGTCAATAATAATAGGACAATATGCTGTCGATATCACTTAGAGATGACTTCTGCCTTCACTCGCATTCCTTTTGAACCGTCAGCGTAGCCTAGTGAAGAAGGTGCGAGCTCGTCTCCACCGCGGACTTCGGTTCGATTCCTAGGTCAGGCGAGTGCGGTCGGGGAATCAAGGGTGTTGGTGTCTTGTATTGACTTAATAGCTGTCATTCTCTTTCGAGATATTTCCTGTCAGCGAAGAAGGACTCCTACCCACAGAGCTCAGATATCTATGCAATTTTCCTCTCTTGTCTTAGATTCAATTTGTCTCCGCTATGAAAACATGTTGGAGATATTTCATGTCCGCTCTAGATAACACAGATATCTAACAATCCGACCTCTATGCTCCTACCAAATGGAAATTGTTCTTATCTCCATCGAATTCAGGAAGAGTTATGCTTGATGGCAATTTGCCTGACTGCCTTTGTCTGAATGAATCCATGAATCTGCTTCATACAAACTACGCATTTCTTAGTTTTCTTGTATGTAAACATTGAATTTCGTGAGTCATTGAAACATTGAAACTGTGCGTCCTGTATTTTCTTACATGGCTTTACTCAAAGGCTAAACTATGGATTGGATAGGCTTAATGGATTCCTTATATACAGATTCACCCAAAGTTTCTTCCTGTTTTCATCCACGCTATCACAGAAATCGAACTTTTCGCTTTACTTCATAGGTTAGTGGGACAGGAATGGATAAAAGCTGCTTATGGTACTTTCAGCTGTCAGTTACCGATTTAAGTCAATGTCGCTAGATCTCGAAGAATCAAACTGCCGAAATCTGTTATTGTTGCAAATTCTTGCCGTATGACGATGTATTGAAAGTTAATTTGTCAAAATGATTTTATATTTAAAGGAAATGATAACATTTTGAAACTTCGCAAAGCACACTGACAAGGCGATCATAGAGTGGATTGAGCAGCAACTCGATGTCAACTGCATCTCCAATATGATACCCAATGTCATTAAATATTGTCATACATTCGATTTCATTAAAGAGCTTCTCTCGTGACCATTGCATTGTGTGCATCACACTGCAGTTTTGACTTCTAATGTTTTTTTGGGAATATACAGCTTTTGACTTTTTGAAATTAACTCTTTTTGACATGTTGTATATAACTGTTGAGGAAATATTTATGATGACTAGCGTTTTTTAAGATCCTCCGCATGGGAAAACTTCCAGTGCGGTAAGATGGATGTCCAGTGCGGTCGATGAGGAAGCCGATGGAGACTTAAATGAACATTTTGAAGGTTTTCTCGAGGATAAAGAACGTCATTTTTGGTTATGATAGTATTGCCAGCAAAATAGAATAAAAGTAAATATGCTGCCCAACGTTTCGAGCTACAAGTTCATCGACTGGGGCTATAGACCTACACGAAACCTCTGACCTCCGCAGACGAGGTATTTGTAGCGAATACTTCTGTCGGGCGCCTACACTATACGTTTATGTTTTCTATTGATTTTTGGTTGAATTTTGTTTATGAAATCTGCTTCGGAAACTCTGGCTCTCAAGGCGTTACTTTGCCTATCAATAATTTCGATACCGAAAAGATCGATGCTAGCATTGTTACAATCAGCATGATTATGACGTATGTGGTCTGAGAGAGGACTTTTGTTGTCTTTCTTAGTGATACTGGACCGATGTTCGCTATAACGAATGTGAAAAGGATTATTGGTAGATCCTAAGTGAACTTGTAAACTACATGCTTACTTTTGCAGTTGATACTTGGGTTCAGACTCCAAATACTACATTCACATCTTTCTTTAATATTTTTGTTGATGTCGTGTTTTAGTTGTTTAATAATAATAATAATAAAATCTTTATTTTAAGAGGATGACACTGGTAGCAATAGCTAATTTACAATGGTCCTCTAGCATGCGGAAAAACATGATTAGGTAGATAAAAGAGAATGAACATCAATTAGAAGTTCTTGAAGAAATCACATATATAGTTTCGCTTAAATTTCAAAACACTGTCAGCCTCTCGGACACAACGATTGCAGGAATGATAGAGTTCTGCACCTCTAACCACAAGCGTCATCTTTCTTTGTTTGGTTCTAACTTTGGGAATACACAGGTCTCCTTGTGTTACAGATCGTGTCTTTTTCTCTTGTTTGTAAAAACATGCGTTGTAAATAAGTTGGTGCTAACTGATTTAGGGCTTTATACACAAGTAGAGTCTGCCTAAAGTCGACTCGAGTGCGCATGGGCATAATGTGCATTTCTTTGAATAAAGGTTTGGAGCTTTCACGTTTTGGGTGATCAAGCACAACTCTGATTGCAAGCTTTTGGAGTTTCTCAATTCTCGTTATGTGACAGGAAGCACCCCACACCGATAAACAAAAGTCATAGCAAGATTGTATGTAGGCCATGAAGAAGATTCTCCGCACACGAATTGGCAAGAATTGCTCTATCCTTCTCAACAAGGCAACATAGCTGCTCACACGCCGAGCAATATATTGAACGTGCTCATTCCATGTCAGATCTTGGTCGACTATAACTCCAAGGACTTTGTGCTTGTCAGTCAAAGATATTCTTTGGGAGAATGTGGTTATCTCATCCTTACTGAGTCGTCGTCGTTTTTGCCGAGTTGTAATAAGCATGCCCTTTGTATTCTCCATTTTCAGTGCCATACAGTTGCCCTGGGAACTTGGGAATGATATTGACTGGTAGTTCAAATCTTTTGGTTAGATTCTTTAGTTTTCTAACGGCACTGTCGTTAATAAATTTCATGTGCAAGTTACAAGAGTTCTCTCTTGCGTTTTGTTGATTTTTGTTTTTATTGGTACTTTTTGTTTTGCCTAGAATTTCTTTTTCGCTGTAATGATTCTTTCGGAGAGCATTTTTTGTACACTCTACATGCTTAGATAGGTATTCTTCGTTTGAGAATCTGTCCCTCACATATCTGAAATTATTCTGGATGAAGTTAGATTTTACTGAATGAGGCACCCAGCTACGTTTGTCAAGCATTATGCCAGAGTAATTGGGCTTTTTGTATAACTCGTAATTTATGGTATCTGTCGATGAGCTTGTAGCTTGAAACGTTGGGCAGCATATTTACTTTTATTCTATTTTGCTGGCAATATAAAAATGGGAGTGAACAACTGGTCTTCTGAAAACCAAACCAGAAAAAACTGCCTCCCGTACGCAGCCATCAACGTTATGATAGTAGCCTACTCTGTGTCCTTTTTATGTTGCAGTCTACAGACTTCTGAATATGACAATACTTCGTGTGTTACATTTTGTATTTGCATTTTATTTGAAATAATGCTAAAAGCTCTAGCATTTTGACCAATTGAAAAAATCAATATTTCTGGAGAAGTTACTTTCCCTTTAAGTAGCAACATCTGTATTATGGAATGTGAATACACAGTTGAAAACTTTTCTGTTAAGACTTAAGAGTACAGGAATTAATCGTGAGAATTAAAAAACATGGAATCAAAAATTGCTAATTCCCTTATAAATCAATAGTCAAACAAAAATTATACGACTGATGAGTGATGACATGTAAAAGTATGATTTCTTTCTGTTAACAGTTTAAAAAACAAGATTTGATATGAATAAAGATGCCCCGTGCATATTAGATCAAAATGTGCGACCTACACATAATATCATTTGTCTTAGATACCAGGAAATATGCTCTTGAACGATTCCCGTGCGTGTTGTTTGTCTTCCTATGCGGTAAGATCCTTAAAAAAACACTGGTGATGACCAGCACTTATTTCCAAAATGAGAATAATTTCTATCAGCAATACAAAGGGCTACCGATGGGTTCTTCTCTGAGTGGCATCGTTGCGATTCTGTTCATGGATTCCATTGAACGAAGGGCATTACTTCAACTGCCTTCATCGATACCGTTATTCAGACGATATGTTGACGATTGCTTCTTTGTCGAAAAAATCGAGAGGAAGCAACTGAAGTATTAAATATTATGAACAACAAACAAAAAATCAAATAAAAAATTTAACATAAAGATATTAACAAGAATAGACGATGAATAAAATTTAAGACTCAAAGAATCCATCTTTATATGGAAGCTTAAGCCCTCGATAAATAGTCGAGTTGAATGTGAAGGGCTGAAAGAATTTTTGCAATTGTAATTTTTTATACATTTCATAATGAATTTTTGGTAGGGAGCGCAAAGTAGGGATATATAGGTAGAGTGTCGACTCAAAAAATTATCTGTATACAGTAAAAATTTATATATTAAAAGATTCATTTTTTTTCGGAGATTACGTTCCCGTCGTCCAAAAAATTATTTGAGCAGTTTTGAAAAAAGTCAAAATTTTGCAAAATTATATGCTACCGAGATGACGTCCCTATATAAATAATATGAAACAAGTTGGATATCAAAACGAATGGTTTTGATCATAAGCATCCTAACTAAGTGGAAATCAAGCTGATTATCAAAGGAATTTCATGAATTGTATTATAATGAAAGTCTTCATGAAAAAGTCGCGATATTATTCATGCTTTCTTGTTGGCTGAAATTTCAAGATTCTAATTCAATTTTCATCGGCATGATTTTATGATTCACTTTTTTCATGTTTTCATGAAATTCATGTTTTATTTCTAGAATATGAATAGTGATGTGGAACCATGTACATCTTTCAAAGTTAATTGAAGTCATTGTCTTTGATTACGTGATTTTGTTCTGCCAGTGGCAGGTTGCCTGTGATATGATCACGCTTAAGAAAATACTCTTGAGATTGAGCATGAAAGTAATAGGAAACCATCGAATTCTTAATTTAGCAAACATTAAATCTCCAAGGCTGTCATGAGAATCTGTGAAATACAAACATTCCTTCTATGATCACTCAATTCCGTTGTAATTTCTGCAAAACTGCAAAAATTTGCATGTCTCACTTTTGTTGACAATACCACCTGTATCTCCTTTGAGTTCATTTAATAAAATCGAAAGTGTATACACGTTGGGGATTTAATAAATGCGGAGTAACCACTCTACCTAAGATACATACTCTATGGTTTGGACGTTGGGGAGAGATGGGTTAGCAACACATTTTTGCTGCCAGATATCTTTCCATTCTACGCATAATAGATATCATTCATGTTAATTCAATACAGTGTTAATTCTATGATTCTCTACATCAAATTTTTAAATCTTTTGTATTTACCATGAATTTTGCTTATCTCATTATTTTCTTGATAATGGCTATGGTATAAATAGTCGAAATATATTGACCAACATTTTGTACGAATTTACAATAAATAACTTGACTTTCTTTCAAAACAATTTTGCAATATATTGTATGTGAGATGATGTGCATCTTTTGCTGTTTCAGAAAAATTTCCAAGGTGCCGAATACAGAAGAAAGAATGGTATTTACAAATCATTCGAGTAGTCTCTGCTGATAACGCTAGTTTGGAGAGTATGTAGTGGCCCTTGAGCAACGCTAGATTCAATTCAATTCATCATAATTACATCTTGCATATTACATGAATATACAGAGTGTTCAAAAAGTGACTGTGCACCTATTAATCTTAATATAAAATCAAAACAAATTATTCCAAATAAGTAATTTGTGTATTAATGATAACCAAGTAATAAGAAGATGTGAGAGCAGTCAAAGAAATTGCTGAAAATGACCTCCGTTTTCTCGAATACAATTCAATCCGTTTTTTCATGTTGTTGAACACTGAAGCCAATTCTTCCTGAGTTATGTCCTGAATGATTTCACTGATGTGCTGTTGAAGTTCTTTAAGTTGCGTGGCTTCCTTATGAACACTTTTTCTTTAACGGTTCCCCATAGGTAGAAATCTAAGGGGCTCAGATCGGGGGACCTTGGTGGCCAGATTCCAGTGGAGATGAGTCGACTAGGAAAGGCTTCTTTCAGGCGTGACAAGTTTACGCTCGCCGTGTGCGGCGGTGCTCCATCTTGCTGAAAATAGCCGTGCTGTCGCTCTTGTCCTGATAGTTCGTTCATGAAGGGGAGTATCACTTCGTCCCAATACCTTTCTGCATTAATGGTGTGATGAAAAAAATTGGTCCAATAATTCTCCGACGAGACATTGCACACCACACACCAACTTTGTCGGAATGGAGAGAGCTTTCAATGAACTGATGGGGATTGACAGTCGACCAGTGACGTGAATTTTGACTGTTGACATAACCTGACAAGTGAAACCAAGCTTCGTCAGAAATGAATGTTCTGTTCAAAACGCCATTGTCATCAAGAACATGTCCAAACCATCTGCAATAAACACGTTTCTCGTAATCTGTCTCTTTCAGTTCATGATAGCACGTAACCTTGTACAGATAGAGATTCAGGTTCTTGCGCACTGCGTTATGAGCCGATCCAAGAGAGATGTCCGCTTCTTGGGACAAGCGTCGAAGGGACTTGCTTGGGCTATTGGTCATTGCCTCAGAAATCGCATCCATCTTTTCAGCGTTCAAAACTGATGGTCTGCCTGATCGGTCTGCGTCGTGAACCGATCCTGTCTCTCTGAACTTGGCTATCAGGCTTCTGACAGAATTTCTGTGTGGAGGATCTTCATTTGGAAAAGCCTCTTCGAATCGTTTTCGAATCTCATCTGTGTATTGCCCATTACAGCGAAACGTGTGTTCAACCAGGAATGTTCTCTGTTGCACAGTCAAGACCATTTTGTCAAGAATGAATGAAATTGAACAGCGAAAACAGTGACTTATTCTATTCTCGAGCATCGTTCAAGCCATCAGTTGCCTATTCACAGATAATCGTACATCAAACAATGCAATATTAACTGATCGATGCATTAGACATGAATGTAGTCATTGTTTACTGAGTAACTTGGTCATAAATTACGATAATCAGGTGCACCGTTTCTTATTGAACACTCTGTACATGTACAATTTAACGTCAAATTAGAATTTGAATTCCTATTAACATTCATGTTACTTGGTGTAGAAGCAGGAATACATGGTGGAGCGAAGACTTGATATGTAAGTACGCCAACCAGCATCCAATTAACATCACTTGATCAGAATATACTTGAAATTTTTAGAATACTATCACTACTTCAGGTGGCAAGATCAGGCCGTTACATTGGCAAAGGCAAGAAGTAGACTTACCTATTAATCACATTAATGTCGTACATGCATGTATATGAATAATAAATGCATCAAAAATATGAACATGAGTTATTTGATATTTTTTCAAACATAAGAACGGCGCTGTTCTCCGTCGACCTTGGCTTCTTCTGTCATAAAGGAGCCCTTAAAAGAAGCAAGAATGCCTGACAGTTCTGGACCCCTGCATTTCGAACACTGTATCAGACAACTAAAGAATATTTTCATTTTGTAACAAATTGAACTTGAGTCATAGATATACCACTTCGTAGAAGCTTTTTGCATTTCTATTATATTTGAGTAACATTTTTGGCCTAGACAACATTTCACTATTCCATTTAAGTGTTGATTAGGTCTGTCAGTTGCTATATCTTCCAATATCTCTGTAGCACAGAGACTGGAGATTCGAACTCCTGATGCATAAAGACCGAAACGACACGATAGAACTAGAAGTGTGATTGATTATGCGCCTGTTGGGACAATATATTGATGAGCACCAAGAGAACTTATGAAAGATTCTTTTTTCTCAGTGAAATTTATGTCTAATTCTCATACGATGATGAAAATCATCCCAGCAGCCATTCATAACAGAATATAATGCTTACTAACTCAAATTATTAATTGAAGTAGTCCTAATGAGGACTGATGACGTTCTCCAATCCGCAAGTGTACAAAGGCAATGCTGCTGGAACCTTTGGATTAATCAGTTCTTAAAAGAATTCAATGCAGCTTTCTCGTGGCAACGAATTAAAATTGATAAGCTTTGGCCCAATATCTGGTAAAAATGGAAATCTTAAGATTTGTAGCACTACTCATTCTTACTGTTAATATACTAATACCATAGATTCCAAACACTACCGCATACATGTTCAAAACAGACGTCTAATACACTGTACCGACTACAGATGCTGATAGTGGAAATAGAATAGGATAATGATCATCATAGGTTAAGGAAATTAAAAATGGATATTATAAAACAACAGGAAACCGATGAATAAAAATTGGAGAAGTGGAGATAAATCATGGAAATACAATTACACTCAACAGAAGCTAAAAACCCCCTCTGCAATTCTCTTCTGCTAGAGAAGAAAATCTTGTCCGCGAAGCTTCATGAACAGAGATCAACCATCTCGCGATCGGTGGCTGTTAGAGACGCACATGGCGCATGTCAGATGAACTAATTAGACCCTTTGTTGGTCTCATTCGCATGTTAATATTGAACATCAAAGGTCAATTGATGTCTAACTAATAGATCTATGATTCAATGTGGGAACAGATCTATGAATGAAATCAATCAACTTGATCAAACTGGTCTTGGTCTTGACTCTTGAGCTGATCATGGTGCATCACATGACTAAAGATGAAAGGTTGCAGGCAGTTGGGATGGCTGAAGCAGAGCGCTCTTGTAAAGCCATTGCTCGTTACTTTGGTCGAGCTCTGAAAACAATTCGTGAGCTTCTTGCAAAGTGGAGGAGAACTGGGGTTGTTCTTCATGGTAAATGTGAGAGAGTTCGACGGCAGACTACGCAAAGGGCCGACCGACGCCTTGCACGGGAGAATCAAACTCTTCCGGCCACTCTACTCAGGTTAATCTGGGGTGAGGGGGGCCACCTCGCCCAGATTCTCAGCTCAGACACGATCAGAGCGTCTCCGAGAGTCCGGTTTGCTATCCAAAAGGATGAGGAAGCGGTTGCAACTTAGCCCTGCCCACGTAGCAGCTAGGGAGCGATGGGTCATTTAACGAGCTCACTGCCGTATCCAGCAGTGGAGAAGGGTCGTCATCACCGACGAGACTCGCTTCCGCCTCTTCAAAAGCGACGGCAGAGTACGTGTTTGGAGAAGCCCTGGTCAAGCATTCCATTCGGATTGTGTCCAGATACACGAATCACAAGGCATCTCCGTCCATGTCTTGGCTGGAATCGCGTTGAACGGGAGGACGGAACTCGTTGTGCTGAACAAGAGCGTCTCGGGCGAGACCTATGCGGAGATACTGCAACAACCACATAATTAGATTCATCTGCAGATAAACAAAATATTTAATTCTGTGGCAACAACACTTCTTCCCCTTCGCCAATTCAAAGTTCGGTGGGCTGCAGCATTACATCCTACAAGACGACAATGCGTCACTGCACTGAGAGGCTTAATCTGTTCGTGAGCTAAAGGAGGAGCTGAGCATCCGAACTCTCTGATGGTACTCACAAAAAACTAATGATAGAATTCCTCGCATGAATCAGATAACGGAATCCTAAATTACATGCATAATATGGAATAACATGATTTTAGCCGATAAACATTCATGCAGACATGTGCTACCTTCAGATATTTTATTGAATTACTTAATCATAGCCTAATACTTTGATGTATTGACCTTTGATGTTCAATATTAACATACGAATGAGACCAACAAAGGGTCTAATTAGTTCATCTGACATGCGCCATGTGCGTCTCTAACAGCCACCGATCGCGAGATGGTTGATCTCTGTTCATGAAGCTTCGCGGACGAGATTTTCTTCTCTAGCAGAAGAGAATTGCAGAGGGGGGTTTAAGCTTCTGTTGAGTGTATGCTACCACACCGATTGCAAGTGAACTAATGCTACACTATATCTGACACTACTGTACACATGGTGGATAATGGAGGCAAACAATAGAACTACAATGACACTCTACTACACCGAAAGCAATGAAACTATACACACTATACACATGGAAAATACTATTTCTTCACTTGAATTTGTTATCGCCTTTTTCTTAATTCGTCTATAATACTTCATGTAATCCCACATTTCTTCACTTGTTCTTCATTAGAAATACAATGCATCGATCACTACTTCAGCTACCGATTGAGGGATATAAAACATGATACTGCAGTCCGTCAGTCACCAGCAAGTACTCGTCTAGTTGTGTTTCGACCCCTAACCTGAAATAGTTTCGATTTGAAATGAAATATTTTTGATCGAATGACATCGTACTCCTGAAAAATATGTGCATCTTACTGGTAAATAACTTTTACTTACGCATTTGCAGCAGCTCCAGGTTTAGTGGCAGATGCCCACAAATTCGTGCGAGAAAACGTGTGGAAACATGTGGCATCTCACATCATGTATCTACCTCTTGAAAGAATCGAGAGTCAGACCCTCGGGACGCTGTCTCCGCGGTCCAATCCTGGAGGCCCGACGTACTGTTTCATTCAGATCTGCATGGCGTGAAGCTCTACTTCCCTGTATCGACAAGACAAGGTGTAAGTGAATTCTGAAGAATTCCTAACTAATCGATCATGTCTTTGCATAGACAGGTGAATTCTTCACAAACTGCACTTCCGACACGCATTGCAAGAGCAAGCCAAAACGATTGATTATCCAGCATTTTTCCGGCGCTGACGATTGGGACACCATTTAGCCAAGAGCCGCTGTAAGCCGATTGTGGTCCAAGAAGCCTTGCCCGTTCCAAGCTGCCAGCGTTGGAAAGCCATTGCTGAATTTGATGAAATTCGCGCTATCTGACACACCGAAATAGTTCTTAAAGATCCTTCATATCTTTCTCCGAAAAAACCTTATGTAAAGCTTTCTGAACATCATGTTTTCATCTACGAAAAGGTACATTTTCCGTGAAATTGAAGAACACTACCTACTATACAGGCTCTTTTCAAGACGCAGGTGTTTTATTCAGGTATTTTACGATTGTCTATTTTTTTAAAAATTCTCTAATAAAAGAGAAATTATGAACTGTCGGCTGTGACGAGTCAAAAAATTACTGATAAAGCAGAAGGAATGTGATACATTGAAAGCACTGATGTAAATGTAGCAAGGAGACAATGTAAGTGAAATTCCGTAGAATATTTGTCTCACTAGAACTTGGATTTGTCTATTGACATGCGGAATATTCTTCGTCAATTTATATTTCATAGACTAATTTACGTAGACAAGATAGTCTTGTTAATATGCCGATGACATGTTTTTATTATACTTTCTCATTTTAACGTCTTCTTTTCGTCTGTTGAAGGTTGGACGATATGAGACTTCTTCAACGAGCACGGTCCTGTGCATCACTCGCGCATTATCCTAGCATTGTGAGCGTTTCCAGTCTCACTATGAATGCAGAAGATAAAAAATTAAAATATTTTGCTTTATTTGCTCGGTAGAAACATAGTCAATATAATCAGGGATATCTACGATTAATATGAAATATCTTCTATATTATCATACACGTTATATCATAGCGTAGGGATATATATGTAGGTAGAGTATCGACTCAAAAAAGTATCTGTATACAGCAAAAAGTTTTATATGAAAAGATTCAGTTTTTTAGGGAGATTACACTCCCTAGGTTCAAAAAAATATTTGAGCAGTTTTAAAAATGTCAAAAGTTTGCCACTTTAAATATACCGAGATGACTCCAGCTATGTAAGTAGTATTAGACAAGTTGGATATCAAAAGGAATGAATATTTGCTAATAAGCATCCCAAATAAACGGAAATCAAGCTGATTATCAAAGGAATTTCATGCTCCGTAAATGGAATTCTTCATGAAAAAGTAGCGATATCATCCGTGCTTTCTTGGCTGAAATGTCAATTTTAAATTCATTTCTTGAATCTGAATAGTGATGTGGACCCATTTGCATTTTTCAAAGTTAAATGAAGTCATTGCAAAGATGTTTAATATCATTAAGGGGTAGATCAGAAATAGACGTGTTTTTACCTTGTATGCAACGAAACCAGTGAAAATCAGCTGATGTTGCATGAATTTGACAATATTTGTAAGCGAGGAACAAATATTCCTTTTCATTACCTCCTTTTAGTAATTACATAACCAAAACGCATTTTAATAATAAATCAAGGAGTTTGATACATGTCTGAAAACAGCGTCCATGCAACAAATAATAGTCTATTCTACTTTTTCATATGTCTTGCAAAACATAGTTGTAATTGTAAATAAGAGCACCGTGGTACAATTCTTTCAATTAGACTTCATTGCATTATTTTATGTGAGTTGATTTTTAAATCTGAAGAGCGCATGTTATACAGGAATAGCACAAATGAAAACCAATTGTTTCATTCCTAGATAAAACCAGAGTGAAGTTCACTTATAATTCACCTAATAGATGACTAAATGACTTTTCTGAACAGAAAAATTAGCCGCGCCTTTACTTTTGATCATGCAGATTGTTTCTTTGTAATAAGTACGAAGCCTGGCTATGTCTGTACATGTATATCGTTGCTGTGCCCACCGTTACCGGCCACGCCAAACGCGATTGCCAAGCTTGGCAATAATCTAACATGTAAATGTAATTTTACGGTAAGAAATTGCCTGATACAACAGAAAAAATATATATGAATTATCAGAAAATTTGATATAAAATTGGCTTAAGCAAATAAAAACAAACAACATATATTACACATGTTCTACAATGCTACAATGCACATTGACAACATCTTTGACGTTGACAGACATCCGATGATCGATTCCACTTAGACCTAAAATACCCTCTGTTAATTATTTGTAATAGATGGATCCATGTTGTAGTTTCAGCCTGGTGAATAACTCGAAGAGCGTTGTTGACATGGTTGAGCCTTATTAATAGCCAATTGGTCAGTGTAATATTCGGATTCTCACTGAATTTGTTAATAGTCATGAATTCTACAGAGGGAGTTGTGTGTTTATCAATACTCATCAGTCTTCATGTGAATATTTATTCTTCCAAATTGAAAGTATAATGCACTAAATTGCTGTATCACCGTTCTCATCTTTAACAATTTCTTCAGAGAAACTACTGAACGAATATTCTTGAAACTTATCATGTAGCATCAGTGAATTGTGCTTTACATCATGTGCCATTTATTTCCAAGGCTTTTTGTCGCATTGCACTTGCACACCGTATAGCCGACAAAACAGCAATTTCGCCCCATTACCGTAATGCTTTTTTTGCCACGATAAGGACCGTACTAAAATGGGTTCAAATTTCGGCATCTATTTCTCATCAAGCCCTTTTAAACATTTAAATATCTTTGAGTCATTGTCTTTGAATCTGTGACTTCGCCATGCCAGTGGCAGCTGTTGCCTGATCACGCTTACGAAGATTCTCTTGAGTTTCAGAGGAAAGCAATAGTGCAGGTCATCGAGTTGCCAATTTAACAAACATTGCCTGACCAAGGCTGTCAGACACGGACGATCTGTAAAAATATCATTTCCTTCTGCTTTATGCTATCATGATCAGTCAATTCCGGTGTAATTCCTTTAAAACTGCATAAATGCGTATATCTCACATTTGGAAACAATTCCGATTGTATCTCCCTTGAGCTCATTTAACGAAAGTGTATACACATAGGGGATTTAATAAATGCTGAGTTACCCAAAGAGGTGGAGTTACCACTCTAATTAATATACCTACTCTATGCCTCAGCCGTCAACACATCTAGTCTAGGATGAATGAAAAAATAAGTGTAGACATTCTATGCCATCAGTATCACAATATTTCATCATACTGGAAACACACGACATGCATAATATGTTTTCTATGTAACAATAAGGCTTCGAATTTACTTTGATTTACCTCTTTGATTTTGTTAATACAGTGCAATGATATCAAGGTATCTCAAGCACTTATTTGTCAATTTACACGGGAAGTTGCTTCCATGTGGAATTCTCAAGTAGGCGTTGAAATAGCCCATTTGGACGCGAACATTTGGATTCATAGAGTAAATATAATTATGTAGTAATATATGTAAATATACTTACTTTATGTTTGGATTAAAATGCGAACGTGATGCCGAAATTCCATGTAGTAAAGGCCACGTGCCTCCGCAACCCTTGTTGCTACAAATAAATTTAGGACGGAAAGCTCAGCTGTTCGATATGAAGAAAGTGGAGACATGCCTTGTTGCACAATACAAAACAGAACATGGAGCGCTGATGATTGATATATTTAGCTTCAACTCTCTTGGATAGTTTTTGTAGCTACCGATGAGGGAGCATCACATGTCGAAACAGTATCCCTGCTTTCACGACTAGTTTTTCCTTGACTTGCTCTATTATTTTTTGGTCAGCTTTCTTTGTTTAAATTGCTATTTCTATAACTACAACATCAATCCTTTATAAATTGTCGAAAACATAATGCACATTTTATTGTTATCTATTGTGAAAGAATATATTAGAAGAGAAAAATGAATAGCCAATCAAATTTTATCGTGATAAGAAATAGTCGTGTTGCTTCATCATATTTTAACACAACTGGTTGCCTGTGACATGCAATACCAGGAGTTGAATTCAGACAAAAATAAATTTGAAGCCTACAGGAAAAGAGATTCAATGAGGATGATAGACTTTTAATGTGGAAGGAAGGCATAGATGAGAAAAAAGGTCTGAAATTTTCTGGAAGATGAACCTCACACTGGAAGATGACAGAAACTCAATGGAACTTAGTTAGAGAGAACTAACCAAGCTAGCGACACTACTAGAAGATGGAGTTGTAGAGCGGTGCTGGACTGCTGTTAAATTGCAAAATGGGCAGAAAGTGACGGAGCGCAAATAGGATAAATAACAAGTATATGAATACGTGGAACATGTGTCAATCAGATTTAGAAAATTCAAAAATTTGAGAAAGGAATACGATTTAGGGGAAAAGGATTTTAGTGTGGTGATAGCTGTCAAAAATTGAAAAGACTGCAAAGAAGGGAGGAAAAATGGGTGTTAATATCAGGAAAGAAATCTAAAATTTCTTACGTGATATCCTTAGGGTTGACTTACCGCGAATTTGTTATGTTTCTAGTTTAATATTAGTGTATTATGTTTCTTTTCAAAATTCATTATTAGTTTGAATATAAATGTCAACAGTTGATTTAGTGAGTTTTATATAGTACTCTCGAGAATGGTCGAAGTTCATGTTACCAACAATCAGTTGTTTATTATTATCAAAAATCTACACCTTTTCACGTTAATTAATGAACAAGAGATTGATTAACGAAGTTTGTTTCAATATTTTTAAACTGAATTCAAAGAATGTAAATACATCGAATGAATGCATTTGCACCTTTTGATGCCTACCTAAGTCAACGAAAAACATTTTTGCGGCTGCCACCCCATCTTTTCACGTCAGCATTGAATGCCAGTGAAAGGAACGAGTAGAACATGCATGTCATCAATGGCAGAATCTGCAAGGTGATTTTATCAAGACGCATTTGAAATCATTATTAAATTTATTAATACATTTTGCACACCGTTCACCCACAAGCCGTTAATATACAGAGTGATTCACCATCCTATTTGTTTTAATTTGATCAATTGACAAGTTTAGATTATGCAAATAATATCGGTGGGGCGGTTGTGAGAATGCGATTGACCTCAATAAACTTGTCAAATAAATAACGTTTGATGGCTATTGTCTTTGACCCTATTTTGTGAAAAAGCGAGAGAAAATAGTTTTCATATTTTAAAATTATGACATCCCGCTTTTCCAGCTTTCCATATTTTCCTTTAACGTTCAATTTATCGACGTACTAACCAAAAATGTGGCACCCTCAAACCTGTGGCCCAACCGACAGTAAACGAGGAGTAAGTAAGTACCTGAAGCATTCTAATATTTTGTAATTTGAAAAAATCAACGTATGATTTGTAAAACGTCTGTTGTTATGTAGTATAAACACAATTTTTCAGAGCGTAGTGACATATCATGCAACAGGTTGGTAGAAGATTATCATTACCCAGTAGGCATATCCTTACCAGCATTCACCTTTGAAATTATCAATTGAATTTTTTGAAAATATGCCTGTAATTCGTGAAGATCTGAATGAAGACTGTCGGACCGTCTCCTCAGCAAGCATTCTCGAACGTCTGCTTATCAAGGATTTGTTTGGAGAAGCATCGGCAAGAATTTCTTCTCCTCTTTGACGAAATTCACGCTTCACCCCTGCCTTGAATCCACTGCAGAAGAGATCAATTGCAGAGCAGCTGAGCGAATATGGTCCAAGTCGAACCAGTCTCCAATCACGAAATTGATCTCGTTGAAATTCTGCAAATATCTCATCCCATTGATTTTCGGCGTCACTGTGCCAAGGGACATTGTCGATGTTTACCAACGCCTCTCGAATTCCATCTCTCTCAAGTCCTGAGATCTGTCCAGTATGCATGAAATCTGCTACTTTCAAACATCCCAAATGAACCAGTGTGGGGCGATGTACTCGCTATGCAATGAAGATTGCCTCCTCGTGTTGAAGGTAACTTTGGAACAGCCATTTCCTCTTTCCCTGAGCGACCTCTTCACCACCGAATATGTTGATTAAAATTACTTTCATCTTGAAAGACAGGAATAGCCATCTACCTTTTCAAGATAATAAATAGCCAAGCACGACGCTTCCTATTATTTGCTTGACTATTCACTGAATTCAACTCAACACGCAATTTTTCTGTTGCAAAACACAGTCCATTGAGATGTCGAGATGCCGACTGTGGAGTCGCTCTCTCTCTCTCTCTCTTCAAATTCCGAGTAAAAATGGTCGCTAAGCTCATGAAGTGTTAGATCAGGCTTCTCCTGCATAATTCGGATGGTATATTCTTCATGCTGTTCTGTCAATCTTTTAGGTTTTACTCCACCTCTCCTTATCAATTTAGTTGCTCCTTGCTTAGGCATTATAGCAACAGTGCTGCTTGGTATTCCCAGCATTCTGCCGAGGTGGTGCGGCTCTTTAGATTCGAAAATTGGTCGATAAATGCCTTCATCGTGCGTTTTTCTCATCGCTTGATTCCTTATCATTCTACAGTGCAATTAAGATTAACTTGATTACAGATCTTTCAACAACTGGTGGATTGTGATGGTGCGGTAGCTATAGTGAGAATATATTAGATAATGACACTCATAGATAACTCATTACTAGGGCTTGCAAAATTTTAAATATCATATTTCTTGTAAAAATATGGCAAAACTTAAGTTTAAACGTTGACCTAAGCATCTACGAACCTTGAACTAATAGAATTCGATGAATCTATTGATAAATGTAGAAAGTCGTGAATCAAATTTCTTGAAAGAAAGTGACCACGTTGCCATGATGTCACAAACTCTATGAGCATCTTTATCGTCATCTGTTGACTGACTTAGTTAAAGTTCATTACCGTAAGCTAACATAGCATGTTTTCTGGATCAAAATTATTACTCTTTATAAAGCGATAGTGAAAAAAGCCAAAAAGATTCCGATTGCGTACTATTTGCTCTTTAAAAACACCGTCCCACTTATGTTGTAAGGATAATCTAAGTTATCAAATTATCTACTGTCAATTAATAAAATTAAAACAAATCGGAAGGTGAACCGCTCTGTATATTTACTGTCAGCAGAACTTTATACTTGACTTTCAGATATAACAACTAATTTAGAACTGATTCTGATTTGATAGCTTCTAGTAGAGTATTAATAAATTAAACATTGATTTCAAATGCGTCTTGATCAAATCACCTTGCAGAGTCTGACATTGTTGACTTTTGTGTGTCCCACTCGTTCATTTCACTAGTATTAATGCTGACGTGAAAAGATGGGGTGGCAGCCGGCAAAAATGTTTTTCGTTGACTTATATAAGTATCAAATGTACAACTGCATTAATTCGAATGCATTTACATTCTTTGAATTCAATTTAAAAGCATTGAAAAAACGTTCGTTAATCAATTTCTTTTGTTCTTTAATCATTTGCTCTTCTGTTTGTTAATCAACGTGAAAAGATATAGATTGATGTTGATGTTCATTTAATGGTGTTAGTTGGTTATGGTTAGTTATGGTGTTCATTTAATGGTCCAAGTTGATTTATGGTTGAATATTCGTCAGTTTATTTGTGACAGTAGTTTGGTGTGGAAGAAGAATGTGCAGATTTGAAGTTGATTATTTACAATATAATTCAAGTTTATAGTTAGTCATTATGGATTTTACAATAAATGGAACTATGGTTAATAGTTTCCAGAAATTGAACTGTTATCGTTTTCTTTTATGTGATCTACATGGTGGATTGCTTAATCTCAGCAGCTCCTGGATTATACAGAACTTTTCTCAATTCAAAATTTCACTCGTTTATCGAACTGCCATCTTTTTTATTCAACATGATTCGGTCGCTCGCTCTCAGGGGAGACGGTCGGATAGCTAGCGTGGTGCTGCTCACCATCGTCGCTACTTTTATCTTGCCTTCCGGTGCGTCGGTTACACTGTGAACACTATCATTCTTCGCTATCATCTTCAGTGCTTATCTCGTGTCAAAATCTGGTGTAGGTATCTCGTACGTCGGCCTACATTACACTTTTTTATGAGCATTTTGAGCATTTTTGCACTTACTTCGCGTCGTATCCTTCAACCCTATTGGCTATCTCAGCGTGCACGCGTTTCCCTCCCCCCGCCAAATCCAGTGGATTATTAGTGTCACCGTGTTGCAGTTTTCGTTCGCCTCTTGGCTAATATAACATTCAACGCCAGCATCTTCGACACTCTCTCTCCCCTCTGTCGTTACGTCATCATGATGATCGATGATACACTGCAGACCGCTGCAGCCACCGCTGCTTGCTGCTTCTCCCTAAGATGGTGACTGGTGAGGTGACGACACGATCAGCTGTTTCACTGACGCTCAACGTCATTGGCAGAGAACTCTATCACGCTTGCACTTCAGTCCCTGATTAGGGAAGCTATCTCGCATCGCCCATGTCATATGCGGTCTGGCCGAGCGGATCAGTGCTGAACTTTTGCCTCCAGGATATCTGGGTCCAATCTTCCCTCCATCTCTTCAACGGTTCCTTTTTTCTCGTTTGCTTCATTCTCTCGCTTCGATAAGTGAGCTCGGGTGTACTAGCAACTGCCTTCAGTTGCACACACAGACATGAGTGACTCTTCACGTATTCGATTCAACAGCTGTGTGAACTGCGGCAACGTAATTGTGTATGCATCAACAGAGATGTTAAGCGCAAGCTCAAGTTTTTTCGAATATATGTGGATCATATCAATGTCATAAACAATGAAAGAAGACCTACGGTATCATACACAGATGTCAAATCACGACCAAGAACTCTTGTTCCAGTCAAATTGATTCCATCTACCGCGGAAAGGAAAAGGAAATGTGATGCGAAATGGTTGATATCTCCTTCGCTTGTTCTATCGAATTTGCGATCGATTTCTAATAAAATTGACGAGCTGACCTTGAGGATGAAGACTATCAAACCTGATCTTGCCATCTTCACTGAGTCTTGGTTGGACTGTTCCGTGCCAGATGACGCCATTTTCATTGATGGATACAAAATCATACGACGTGACAGGAACTGTAGGGGTGGTGGAATCATTAGCTATGTCTCAGATCAATATGTGCCTGAAGTATTTGATTTTCTAGTGTGTCATCGATTCCTACTTGTGATTCGGAGATTCTTTCGTTCATTATTCGTGATATGTCTCTCTTGGTGATATGTGTATACCATCCCTATTGGAATGACACCGAAAGGGCTGATGACTGTATGAACACTATCAATCATTGGTATCATTGATTATGTTACTACTAATGGCAGAATTAATCCTTGTAAATTGCGAACCGTGCTATGTGGTGATTTCAACGGATTGAGAGAATACTATGATGAAATTACGAGACAAACGAATCTTGAAGCAATTGTAGACAGTCCAACGAGGAATGATAACATCCTTGACCAAATTTTTACCAACATACCTTGTACTGCCAAGCCAAAACCCTTACCCTCAATAGGTGCCTCTGATCACTCGATTGTGGTATGGAAGCAGAAGACTAATCCTCCCCCGACTATTCAGAAGAAAACAATACGTTGCTTCTCTAAAAAGAATAAAGAAAAATTCAATTATTTGATGCACATGTTTGACTGGGATGCTCTTATCAAATCTGAATCTATCACTGATAATTGTGTCGCACTATTTCAGGACTGCATCAGATACCTATTTGATTTTTGCATTCCGTCACGAACTGTTCGTACAAAATCGAGTGACGCTCCGTGGATTACGTTGCAGCTGAAGCTTATAATTAATGCTCGTGATACAGCATTTAATTTGAAGCAACATTCAAAATGTCTCCGTCTTCGCAATCAAGTTCGCAACGAAATTCGCTATCTCAAGGGGAATTACATAAAGAAAACAATGGATAGTGGCAATATCAAGAAAATGTGGTCTTCCGTAAAGTACATTGGCAGACATGCATCAAGTGTTAACCTTAATATTCCTTCCACTTCGTCGTCATTTACTGCGAATGATTTCAGTGATTACTTTGTTTCGACCTTACAATCTTCAGATACACCTCTACCAAGCAAATTGGTTGTCATCGAGGAATTGGATACATTTTCTATTCTCGATGTTTATCACCAAATAAGTCAGCTCAAGCGGAGAGGTATTGGGTTTGATGGAATCCCGTTCTGGGTTTACCGCGACTTTTCTCATTTATTGACTTGTGGTATTACGAAACTATTCAACAGATGCATATCTGCCAGCTTGTTTCCTTCTCATTTCAAATATTCTGAAATTGTACCCATCCCAAAAATCAGCAAACCTAAATTAGTGAGTGAATATCGTCCAATATCCCTATGCTCCACCTTATCCAAAGTTTTTGAGAAACTTATTGTGCGCAAGTTGCTTCTTCCTCATCTGCATGGAAAGCTCAATTCTGCGCAATTTGCTTACATTCCCGGTTCAGGCACTGGTGCGGTTAATGCCCTGACACTTCTTATGCATCGTGTTAGCGAGTTCCTTGATTCTCTTGGTGCGATGAGGATATTATCAATCGATCTGTCAAAGGCGTTTGACAAAGCCCCCCATAACATCATCATTTCAGCGGCTGAAAGGTTCGGATTGCCACAACAGACGATCAGCTTCTTAGAAAATCGCTTTATGAGTGTCAAATGGAATAACATTACTTCGGAATGGAGACGAATCACAAGCGGCGTTCCACAGGGAAGTATCATGGGCCCGATTATCTTCTCCATGGTAGTTGACAGCTTCCAACCAGTTCTGGATAACACTGCTGTCATCAAATATGCGGACGACATCAGACTAATTCATTGTATTCGCAAATATGAAGACGACAGGCTGCAGGATGAGTGAAATAATTGCGTCACATGGTCTTCACGAAATCGTCTTCCTATCAACATCTCTAAAAGCAAGATTCTTGACATTGTTACGAAAAGGAACTTCGATGTGCATCCGGTGATCTCTGCTGAGGGCTATGCCATACCTTCAGCTTCAGAGCTGACTCTTCTCGGCTTATCTATCACCCCGGATTTGAAGTGATCAACTCATGTCAATAAAGAAAATTACTAAAGCTTGCCAACGGATTTACATCGTGAGGAACTTACGCAGAAGCAACTGTCCACCAACTGTCATTTGTCAATCATACGCCGCGTTCATTAGATCTATACTTTTGTACGCATACCCAGCCTTCTGCATTTGACAAAGCAACTGAAAGATAAATTCGTGCTCCTCGAACGACGGGTATCTCGGATTATTGGCAAGGATGATGTGACGTTTCAGCCCATCATGACTGTGGCCGATCGGTCGTTTTTCAGGCTCTTTTCAAAAATTGAATCTGATGAACTTCATCCTCTGAGAGACATGTTCCTTCAACGACAATGTCGCAGAACCAGAGATAAATCCACCATCAGACCACCCGAAACAAGGACGAAACGGCTCGGAGAGTCCTTCATTAAATATTGCCATGAGATATGAGATATCTTTACGTATATATCTTGTCTTCTGTGTTCTGTCTTTAATTGTACGCTCTCACCGAATCACTTTGTGCATGTGAGTCAATAAAGTTTATCTTATCTTATTGTATTGGGAGAGCTGTTACATATATGCTTTGGACATTCAATAAAATGATTTTTTCATTCAAACTTTTAACTGTGAATTTATGATGAATTGCTCCTTTTTCGTCAGTAGTCGAAGTTGTAAAAAATATTGATTTACAATGCGATACAGTCTCAAGCAGCGGCATGATTTCTGCTTCTTTTATGCAAAAGCTTACATATTTGTCATTGTATTCTTTTTGTTTTATGCACTGCAATCACGATTATAGACGCTGACGACTTTTACATCAAACTTTTACATCAACTAACACGGAGACAAGTGGTAGAAGAAAGCAGCATAGTACATAATAATGGTTTTGTAACTGCTATCGGTGCAGAATTTAATTAATGACAAGGGGATCTTGGGTGATGAACTGTAAGGATCTCAGTTTCACGCGTCGTATTGTTTTGAAGTGGTCAGGCGCGTCGCCAGAAACTGTTTTCAGGGGTAGCCCGGATTTCATAGCGTAGTTTCTAATACCCAATAAATGGCGTAGGAGAAGCAACATGTTATGTAGGAACGTAACCACATGAATAGACTTTTGCCATTATACAGAAAGAGGAATTTACTTTTTCCGGCTTGTGATGATTATGAATTATTAGTTCGGCAGCCAGAATGAGTTTCTTCAGGGAGCGAGGCCGAAAATGAATGATATACACCCTATGCTTTCTTTGAATCTTGTGTCTACTTCGAAGATGTACACCGAGATAGTATTGTTTGATGTCCTATTCTAATTTTCATCATGGAAAAGTCGTCTTACACCAGATATAGAACACATGGATGAGCAAATCATTTAAATGGAAGAGTTATACAGGACAGCGACCATTGTCTGACGTCATGATAATCAATTTAACAGTAACGCCGAAATGAACTAGAAGGAAAAATGCCTTTGTTTCATCAGGATGGTTTCAATTACGGAAATGATCACATAGAGGGCGAATTTGCTATCCGTTTGACAAAAAGACTACCACAGCGGGTGTATCGCCAATCCATTTGTTCTAATTATAACTATTACCGATGTCATGAGGAAGACTTGTTGGATTTGCATCTTCCTTTCTGAAATCTATTAAACATGTGAATGATAAAAAACACGAATTGAAAACTTAAACATAGACCCACTGTAGTGACATGGAAGTCGACTTTCTTGGAAGAATAAAAAATCTTGCAACAAAGGATAAGGCACATTTAGTAGCAGATAAAGCAGATACACACAAAAACCACGTAAAACATGTAACTGAGAATGTAATTAGCAATGTTTTGGCTGTTTCTGTAATGTTGTCTTCTGTATCCAGTCAAATGCGAACCAGGGTAGTTTGGGGTAACAAGGGTAGGGAACAACCTGGGTAGCTTTCTTTTCATATAAATATCAACTTTTCGTCTAATGCGGTATTTTATCTCGAAAAATGCAATAAAGATGGGTACTCTGAACTTGTTCCGTAAATAACTGGTAGTCGCTACTGAGAACGTTCCTGTTATTTAAATTTTATTTTGAGATTTCCTCAAGAAAAATGACATTTTTATCAAAGTCGAGTTTTGATACTCCTCATGCCGAGTACGTTCAAGTTAGTCTCGTAGAGGGATAATGGTCCCTCCATAGATAAAGAATTTCGAAATACTTTCTTTGAACAAATGCAGTTTGTAAGCAAATTACTTCACTGAAAGCTTAGACATGATGTATGTAATGTAGGCTTCACCCGAAAATGAAATAATTAAAATGGCTTCTAGAAAGTAAGCAGTTGCAGACTGCAGCAGTATTCCATGCTTGCAGATATGTGGGTATTTGTTTCGGACGTACTCCTGTATAAATGCACCTTATATTTGTAATAGGCATAATATGTTGCAATAGGCCAATTGCTTGATCATAGCGTAGGCATCTTCAAGCCACTATGAATGGTGCAGCTGTATGATAAGATTGAGAAATGCTGCTTTCGTTTTTAAACTATTTTTATAAATTTCATTCCGCTTTTTCGTTTAATTGTATTAATTCTTCATAGATCACTTCATAAACTTTATTTCCGTTGCAGGCTATGTCACAGCAAATTCAAGAGCCGCCAAAACCGGCTGTCAAACTGTTGAGACGACCTCGTCCACCACGGCAACCAAAAATCAAAGAAAAAACCTTTGAGACGACTGATTTGGACCTATACTCAACAACTAGCAGTCAATATGAGCCTTACATGAACCAACCGGATCCGGTTTCTAGACTTTCTCCTGTGTTAAGTGTTCATCCTGAATTAATCACCCCTCCACCGTCCATGGAACCGCGCCTTCTAGCAAAGGAGCGCCTAAGAATAGCCCGTCCAACTCCTAATGTCAGAAGGCCTCCAATTGCTCCATGGGAGAAGAAATTTATGCTAGATCCCAATTACGATTCTCGACACACAACCGCTGCAGTCTCTCGTGGAGGGGTGAGAACTTCACTGGTGAAACCTTACAGACCAAGAGGGCCTGATCCTCTGCTTCCACGACAACCTCGTCGCAATTTAGCTGTCTTAAAAGAACTCATGATTGATGAACGGGAAGAAGAAGCAAGGTTTCGTCGACCACCATTGTTTACGTTGAACAACTTTATTCGTAATGTTTCTGATGCACTTAATATTCATATCGACAAAGTGTCAAAGATCATGTTTTCATCAAACACGTACAAAAAAATGACTGACTTAGTTCATCAAAGAATGTTTCCACCTTCGCGGCGTCCACCTACTATCATTGACATTGATGAAGAAACTAGAGGTAAGATAACACTTCATGACTTCATTTTTGTGCATTTTTTAACTTTAGCAGAGAAGTCAAAATAGTTTTAGAAACAAGTTCAGAATGATTAGTTGCGTGTTTATTAGGAGATGCCGCATAACCTGTGATCTTTTTATAAGATGAGAGAAGTCCTTGCTTTGATGGCTTTGATGACGACCATCGTCAGGCAAGTGAATGAAGAAAAGATTGCTGTGGATGAGCTCAAGTCATCACGTGCACTTTTCATTCAACCCGGAATATAGCATTGACTCTCCAAAATAAAATACAATACGATAAGCGAAAATACATAAAAGCAAATACTACTACTACTAAAATCGACAGTAGAAGTAATGAAAGATAGAAAGATACAACAGAAAAGTAAAACGTCAAAAATTCCAGCAACTGCTTAAAGAAAACAACTGCTTACCTGACGATGGTTTCCTGTAGCTGCTGAAAGACCTCGCACATGTTGCTGCAATAAAGAAAAATCATCAAAGCAAGGACTTCTCTTATCTTATAAATTAATGGTTAAATATCTCTGTAAATCTACGGCCTGATTCATTGATATGATCTGCTTTGAATGTGATTATGGTTGATCGCGATGTCTATATTCAACAATAGCAATGTTAATACGTGTCTATACTCATTGAGGGTGTGGAACTCGCTTCGCTCCTTCTACATTTTCAATGTCGTATAGACATCGTATCAACATTGCTATAATGCAAGTAGTGAGTACCAAGATATTTGTTTCCGCAAAGTCTTCCTATATGTGACGTCCAATCTGCAATTGCTTAATCGATGCATCCCACAAATGTCTTCATGCCTCGTAAATGATCAACATGTGATGTTTTATCATGCGGGGATTTATTTGTGTTGAGTTCGCCTTCTTCCTTTTTCCGTGCTGCTTTTGTCTTGTTGGTCATTTTATAGGTAACTAAGTTGCGTGTAAAATTATAGCCCACTAGATAGATATGGTATGCCATCTTGTTGAGTGTTGTCCCTATGTCATGTACATGGGTAAATCAGGGCTAAATTTGTATTATCAGTGAGACATGCATGTCCTACTATACGTACTAGTAAGCCTAAATGTAGCTGCTTTCAAAATATGTCGTGTATTTAGTAAAGAATTGGTCAGTTTATAGATGTAGCATGCACATAAATACTAGCTCTATTAAAGCGATATCTCCTATTACATCAAGATTCGGAGATATTGAAAAATATACCACCACCTTCTAATAGAACACCTCCTGTAACAGACCGCCACATAAGAGAGAAGAATCTCCATGGCGGTCAGTGAGCTATTTATCTTAGTAAGAACGCTTGTAAGTGATAGTTTTGTTGTCATAAAATATGTGCTTTCACAGTAAGTGTTGTATTCTGATGCGAGAGGAGGAAAACGACTTTGTTAGCGGGCATCCATCGTTGCACTGTACGAATAGTTGCAATATCTGACAGTTGCACTGATAGAAAGTACGTTGCAGACCGACAGCAGTCACAAAGAAAATTGGAATCCTCGCAAACGATGGACCAGTAACCATGATCTCCATAGCAATGCGGTGGACTGTCTCAGATGAAAAGATTGTCACAAACAGTCATACACTTGATCAGGCACGACAGTAAACATTCAAAGTTGAACTATCAAAGAACACAAGGCGAATTGTTTTTTTACAAAAGACTCCTTGCGATCATTGAACCTATCAAGACTGCTTACCTCAGGCTATTTCTGATCAGCATTTGGAGACCTTTTTGCCCGTTCCACCCCAAGATCTACGAAACTAGCACTTCAAGCTCCGTGAGACAATGGGCAATATTCAATTCGTGTGCGCTATCTCTGATGATCTTTGAGTTGGTCTTGTTTCTAGCTGAAACTGGTTTTTTTCTTGGATTTCATGATGACTGCTCAGATGATAGTGTAAATCTCATGAAATCATAAAAATGGGTCCTTTTTCCTTGCTGTTTGTCGCGGGAACATTTTGAAGCTCAAATGCGTAGATTAATTTATCGTTCAAGTACATATCAATGTGTTCGTTGTTCAACAGTCAGGCGTGAATAGACAGTCTCAACTTTCTACAGCAGTGGAACACTGTAGCAGACTCCTGTGAAAATGTTGGAGAAGTTCTTTCCGTTCGGCTGCCAATTTGTAATCAGATAATATGACGAATTAGCATTATGACCGGCGCTGCAGCCTTGTGGTAAAGTGTTCGATCCGTATCGGGGAGACCTTGGGTCAAGCCTAAGACTTTTAAATTGGTACACTCTGCATTCTCGCTGAACACTCAGCACAAAAAGAATGAAGTGGGATAAACAACAACTCGGCCACATGGAAGAAAAGCTCCGTGCCTAATGTGCTTTCGATTATAAACAAGTTTATTTATTTTCATCGAGGAAACGTTTGCGTAATGATCTGAATTCTTATAATATGAAGGAGTCGTGGTGATCGGAGTATTTTGAAGGAATTTACAGCAATCCGCAACGCGATGAACAAATTCTTTGCCATTTCAGTAATGCACTAAAATTCTGCTTTGTCAACTTAGTAATCTTCAGTCTGCACATAGTCTTGAATTAATTTACATTTCTAGGAAGCTAGCAAGCTCAGGCAATCTGATTCTGTGTTCTCTAGTATCGATTTATTCGTCCCAACATGTTGTTGATGCATTTTATCATTGATCCACATTCGTCGCCATTGTTTTTATATTTACAGGCCAATTCGTAGAAGCTGAAAATCGTCTACCTGCGAAGCAGGTTTTGTTGGAAATGACTGCTCTCATCAAACAAAGGATTGAACAAGTAACAGACACTGATGTCTCTTGTCAGATCCGTCGACTGCCGAAATTTGATCCTCGTTACCGTCTTGGAGAAGCTCCTCATACAGAAATTGTTGTTATGGAAGAAAGCCAACAGCAAGAATTAGAGCGCTTTGTACAGTTTGATCAGTAAGTGATGATTGTATGAAAGTCTAATCTCAAGGATGTAACGGCACATATTGACTATATCCCTGATTTTTAGTCTGTGTAGCTCGTGAAGATACCCCAGTCGCCATACATGCTAGCAGATGAAAGTAGATACCTACCTATGATAGTCTTGGTCTGAAGCAATATCAAAAAATGTTTTGGGGGGGGGGGGGCTAAACGATCCTCGCCTCTGTGAAATGGGGTTACATGTCTAAGAATACAATTCGATGTTTACGGTAACTAAGTAGTGGATCGAAACACTGATGGTTGCACATAGACGATGCGCCGATATTATGGGTAGATTTAAGCCTAATAAAGCAAAGTTTTTCATGAGGTTCAACCGCGGTGAAATATTTCGAGTCATCGGTTCAAAGCGTCACCTTAAAAAGTCCCTGCGTAGTTCTTCAAAACCATGGGGTCTTTTTTGTGCTACTTTACAAACAGTGATTTAGAGATGCGAAATCAAACAATAAGAGGTATAAGGTTGGTTAACTCTACAGTGAAATAAAATAAGCGATAGATCAAATTGCCATGCAAAAGATGTGCGGCTGGTGGGATTCGAACCTACGACCCAGTTTAACCAGACCTGTGTTCTACCAACTGAGCTACGGCCGCTTGCATGCGACTGCATCAATTGGCAGGATCAAATCATCATCACCACACAATTGTTGTAAGACAGCTTCACTGAGCCATCTATTCAAAATCAGTGTTGATGCGCGGCTCATGGCCCCAGTCTCATCCAATGGAGGCCAAGTTTGTGCTCCCTGTGGACTTCCTCGGATGAGTTCAGTAAAGATCTCGTAGCATGTACTGTATTTTCCATGGCTGTCAGTCGTCATATCATGTTCCTCTGTTTGCAGTGCTTATCAGCATCCTGCCCGGGAGACACTTTTCTCTGCTGGTGAAGAACATCGATTTCAGGATAGTCGTCGTGGTGGTGAACCTTTCGGTAGGTCAAACAAAAGTACTTCATTACGTTACAGCGATTTCATGGAAATAATGGATAATCCTGAAGCAATGCATACATTCGTGTCTGAAGTTTATTCCAGTCCACGACTAACTGGCAGGAAACCAGACTTTCATGAATCGATTCCATCCGCTCCTCTTCATGTATCCAGAGCCTCATCCACAAATTCAGGTTTAGCGGCCAGTGAGTCAACGCGGATTGAATCATCGAGGAAGCCTCCGACACCAGAAGTCATCACTGAGTGCGGTCAAGGTCACTGGTTGAATGAGTCGATACATATGTTTTCACATGCCTTAGTTTTCTACACGCTTGTATGTGTAATATCGATTTCAATTCTGTTAACCGAGATCTGAATTATCCTTGCACAGTCCTTGTCTGTTTGCCTGCAATCTGTTAATCAGTATTTTCCACAGGTATTTATGAGTTATCTCCCCCCCAGGTATTCAAATTGGTCTAAAATCTGTAAAAATGAATCAATCATCACCAAACTCCAGGTAGACGTACTTAAGCATACGAGGGGTGATTGAAAAGTTCGCGGCCTCACATAGAAAGTTTAAAGACAGGCCATTATGCACACGTGGAACAATGGAATGTGCTGACGGCGCATGACGAGTGATCAGTCGATCCGGTGAACTGTTGGTAAACCACAGCTACTTAACTTCAGTTACTAACTTATCAGTCAGTTAGTCAGATAAGTGTTGCGTAAGATGGATCACGTTTCAAATCGAGCTGTCATTCGTTATCTCGGCTTGAAAGGCTCTCACACCAAAGGAGATTCATGATGATATGGTTGGAACACTTGGTGAGAAAGCTCCGTCCTACACCACAGTCAAGAAGTGGGCTTCAGAATTCAAGCAAGGAAGAGAGAGCTTGGAAGATGATCCCGTTGTGGAAGACCAGTGACAGTGAGCACAGAAGATGTGATCGATCATGTTCAAAAGATTATTCTTGATGATCCCCGTACAACCGAGCGAAAGATTGCCTTCGAACTGAAGATTTCACAAGAGCGTGTCCATAACATCATCCATCATGAACTTGGCATGAACAAAGTTTCCGCTCGATGGGTGCCACGACTGCTCACACCAGAGAACAAACGAGCCCGCTTTCTCATCTCAAGGACAACCTGGCGCTGTTCGTAAGAGATCCTGACAATTTCATGGACCGGTTCATTACGATGGATGAGACTTGGGTTCACCACTATCAGCCAGAGTCGAAAGAACAATCGAAACAATGGAAGCACCCAGGATCACCAACTCCGCGGAAAGCCAAGGTCACCAGGTCCGCGGGAAAGGTCATGGCCTCCATTTTTTGGGATTCGAAGGGAGTTTTGTTGTTGGACTTCCTAGAGACTGGTCGGACAATTACTGGCGAGTACTGCGCTCACTTGTTGCAGCAGTTAATAGTGCAGATCAAGATCAAGCGCAGAGGGAAGCTCACGAAAGGCGTGCTCTTCCATCAAGACAATGCGCCTGCTCACACCTCCGCTACCGCCATGTCTGCCATCCAAGGTTGTGGGTTTGACATCATTTCCCATCCACCCTATTTTCCTGATCTGGCACCATCGGACTTTCATCTCTTCCCAAAAATGAAATTGGAGCTCAGTGGTCAGCACTTCGCATCCAACAGTGACGTCATGGAGGCCGTTGAGGAGTATCTGGACTCTAAAGACTCCCACTTCTATGAGCAAGGGATCCGCGCAGTGCAGCACCGTTGGGCTAAGTGCGTTGATTGTAGGGGCGATTATGTCGAAAAATAAATATGTATCGTATGCGAAATATGCTTTTTTCAATTTTGGGCCGCGAACTTTTCAATCACCCCTCGTATTTTCTACCCATATACAAAAATTTATGCAATTGGGACAAGTAGTTTTTCTATTAGAGACGATAACGTGAAGTGTAGCGATGTCAACAACTTGATCTGACTTCGTCTGTTCGACGCATTATTGTTACTCGCGTGTGCATTGTCCTCTCTCCCTCTTCGTCTTATTCACTGCTATTTGAAATCTTCCCACGGCCACAGCTTTCTTAATTTAAAAATGTTGGTGTAAGGTAAGTGGCCTGGTCATCATCACTTCGCGAGTTGTCGGGATCACAAGTGCTTTTTGCTCAGACGATGAGGTCAGAAGAAGCTGCAGACATCGCTGCACTTCAAGTAATCGCCCTAATTCAACAGTACTCGTCAGATTTGCACAAATTTTGGTATATGGGTAGAAAATATCCTCACTGACGTGTACATTAAATTTCGTGGCGATTGATTCATTTTTACGGATTTTAGATAAGTTTGAAAACGTGGGTGGAGATGACTCATAAGTACTTTTCACAGCCCGATTCTTTCATACAATGCTTACTAGAGTACCAAAATATTTTGTTGTATGAAATAGGCGGTATTTATGGCACTTGCACTGTCCCTTCTCACATTTTTGTTGAACCAGTACATAAAAATGAATTCTAATGATATCAGCCTTAACTCTGAAACCGCCAACTGCGATCAAATTGATGGTCTTGATCTTAAAGGCTTGTGGGTGATTACTGAATCACTAGCATCCTATGAAATGAATATCCGTTCTTGTGGAAGCAAGCATTAAGTAAACGATACGAGGCGCAGTTGGAAAATAACTCACATCAATTTCAACAGTGTTCAATATTCACGATTCTGATCATTTGCCAGCATTGTGAGCGAGTGTGGTCTGTGGCGCTGTAGAAAGCGAGCACTATTCATTTTCTTTTCCGTTACATCCAACAGCGTAATGTTTACAACTACAACGTTACTACAACTACAACTACAGCGTTACAATTAGTAACAACAGTCATTGCGTCATCACACTTCAGGGGGCATGTTCCATTTTCATCATTCATTGATGGAGATATCTTCATTTCAATGCATTCTTCGATTTCTTTGATTAGCATTGCGTGAATGGGAAATTGACATCAAGTATGCAAAAGTTGACACCAACTATGGAAAACGATTCTCTGCGACAAGAATGAAATAGTTCATTTTCGTCGCATTGGTTGCAGTGAATTCTCGGAGTGAACGTATTCAATTGACTGATTGATTAGCCTTCGCAAAGAATTCACTGAGTCTGCTGCAAAATATCTTCGTCGACCAGTGTGAATCAGGCGTAAGATTTTCCTTGTGAATGAATTCTATCAAATTTAGAAGGGATTCTGAATATGATTCTACAACTATACAATAATCTGGTATTGCATTGGACAATCTGGATATCATTGGATATCGATGCCTGTTGCATTTGATTGGACAGGCTATATTTGATAACTATCCAATGTTATCGTGTTACATTTGATCGGGAGACCTATGTACGCCAACCACGTACATAAACTCCTGTAAAAGTGATTCTTCCGTTCATAAAACAGAAACTGACAGATATGGTTGTTTGCATTGTTGTTGAATTGCTGATATTTTGCTTCAGTAGTTTGGCATGACGGTTGATGCTATGTTGTCTTGGGGATGAAGCTATCCGATACGATATATGTCGTTCTGCCGCGCGTCGGTAGCTCAGTTGGTAGAGCGTTGGCCTAGAATCCCAGAGGTCGGTGGTTCAAATCCACCGAGACGCGCAGTGATTTTCCGTCTGTTGAATTGTCAAAGTCAGGTAACTAACAAAAAGGTCAATTTGACGGCATTGACGGTTTTAGAGGTGAACCAAAGAAAAGGAGTGTGTAGCTGTACATAAGTTTATTATGCTCTCTCAAAGATCATAAAACCGAAGAATAGGTAAGAAAATTGGAAATTTTGAAAACATCTTTCAGTAGAGAGATAAATCAAGGAAGACAATCAGATGAAACGTCACGACGAAATTCTGTGCAGGTCATGAACAAAAAGTTAGGAAAGTGCACTGTTTGACATCGCTTGTTTTCTAGTAAAGGAGAAAGATCGGTTCTGAAGGATCTTGAAATCATTGTGGGAGAATATCAAAGCAGCCGCTGCTTGTGATCGGATATGTTGACAGCTGGCACTGCATTATGTTTCACTTTACATGAAAATGTCGCTTTTTGTATATAAAATACTTATCGACTGCTTTATGGAGAAGATTCAGTTATATAGAACATTGTTCTTACATTATCTATGTCGATAAATTCATCACTTTTCATTAATTAAGTATAAATCTGATATTTTTCCTTCACCGATGTCTCCCAGTATGGCGATTCGTACACCGCCAACATTGACCATTGCTTGCATCATCGAGTTTGAAACCATTTTGCCTGAGGTCAGCGGCAAAAGAGTCACTCCTTTGTGGACATCATCTTCGGACTCCTCTCATTGCTTGGCCAAAGAGGTTTATTTCTTCTCATAGCATTGGTTGCTGTCCCAATGTAAAATGTTTCTTTCAAGTCGTCATTTCGCCTTCTGTGTTTTATTTTAGAGCCTCTGTTGCACTTCCATAATTCCGGAGGCAGGCATTATAGAGTCTTCCTTTCTTGTGGAGGGAATGAGCATGTGAGGGGGAAAGCAGCATCAGTGTCGTGAAGATTACCAGGCCGTATCGAATTCAATCTGTCATCCACCCCTCCTGCGTTCTCTACTCCAGGATATAAAGCGTGAAACCACCTTAAGATCGTCATCATCCGACCAGCAGGCTGACAGGCTGAGGAAGTTCGACAACTTGGCCACTGCAGCGACTGCTGAACATGGAGCTTGTCTGTTGTAGACTGTCACTTACACCTATGATGGACCCAGAGAGTACTTTGTATGCATTGCCGTGTCTTAACCCGTGTCTACATACAGCACACGGAAACTTTCCTGGTGCCTCGGCCTCACCGCCACCTGCGGATGTAATGAAAACCTTCGATTTGAACAGATGAAGCTTCCATTCGGTTATCTGTTCTCCCAGTCCTTCACCACTGTCTGCCATAATTGTGATGTCGTCGGCATATAGTGCATCTCAAGGCAAAGCAAAGATTGTGTCTGCTGAGACGACATGCATTTCCAATATGAACAATAGTGGGCTAAGAACAGAGTCTTGATGTAATCCAACATTGACATGAAAGACATCAGTCAAGTGTGCTTCAGTCTTTGATGCAGTTATCACGCCATCGTATACCATCATTACCGCTGACGCTTAGCATTCGGTGGTACGGGTATTCCTAGAAGCCCATTGGACGAACTGCGGTGGACACGATATATAATAGAAGTGCGGAGAATAAGAATATATATTATAAGAACATAATTCTGTATACGAGTATCTTCAATTGCATTATCTGAAATGAAAGCTAATCACTTAAATAATGTTTAGAAAAGCTTATACTAATGAACTTGCTTCACTGTATGATACGCTCTTCAACTAGTATTTATCCCAATGCACGATTATCATGATCTTCAAATTTTTGTAGAAATTGTGAAACAATTTCAAAAGTCCATCACTTTTATATAGCGAAAGTACATCAATGATTTTGTGATTTGATTCTTGAACTCATATTTGACAACGAACTCTTTTCAGTAGCAGCAGAGGTGAGAAATTGTATACCAGTACTTAAGTTGCAATCATCGATATTAGAAACAAGTAAATAAATGTCAGGTTTGAGAAACTTGTAGCATTGAATGATTTTGATAATCTAGTGTGAGATTTGATGAATTGTGGTGATATGAGGTGAACATAGTAAACATTCTGTGTTGCTGCTTAGGTGTGGCGGTCTTCTAAGTCAATTAGCCCACTTATAAATTCCATATTCGCAGTTTCATTAGTAGGTCTACAACGGTGCACACTAATGTCAAATTCATGGAACTAAAATGAGAAGCTAACACTAAATTTGTTGTAGCCAGTTTGTGTTAGCTTCTCGTGATGCTATTTTACGGCAAGGCTCATTCCGTCAACAGCTGAAATAGTGACACAGTGGCATCATAGAAGTACTGCATATGAGAAAGGTACACAAACTTTTAAGTTCAAATTGTTAAATTCTCGCAGGAACTTAAGATACTCGAGCAATCACACACTCAAGCTATTCATGAATTACTTCTATGTTATTATGAAAAGAAGCTGAAAAGGTGCTCTTAGACTTTCATTTTACTTTTTGACGTTATCTAGAAGATAGCGTCCTCAATCTCGGATGCGGTATTAAGTGATTGCAGAAAGCAGTCCGCCCTCCACGTGCCTGCGTTAAAGCAGTGCCTTCCTGGCTAATTCACGCTCTCAACAGATGGTCCGGTGGCCTTGTGGTTAGAGGGTATGCTTGCACGTCCTCTAGCTCCAACGTCGCTGGTTCAAACCTACCCACGACTGATGAGGCCTAACAGGCCGAAACATGTCTCGTGGTGGTTACATCTGTTGAGATTTGATAAAGTTATCTAGAAGGTATTAAATAGCCTTGGTGTCTGTTCAAAATGAGCCTCAGGTAATACTACTTGTTTCTGAATGTCAACATGTCACCGTGATTTGTGTCTGTATGATAATTGCGGCATTAGTGGATAGATCAATGAAAAAGATCAAATCTATCTTTATCATGTAAGAAAAAATGTGTTTTGTATTTTAGGCAACATTCCTATGTCCATAAAGTTATCAATGACAATTAGCTTCACCCTGTTTCAACAATATTTGGCATTGTTGCTGATACGGATGGACATTTTCCGCAGCACGCTTTAGAGATTATTACACCACATTGAGTACTTTCTGTCATATGTGAAAAATTCACTTCTTCATGCAAACAGGCATGTTCGCGCTTACACTGCTTCAAGTCTGGGTCGTATTTGGGAAAACATTACAAGTTGATGTTGCAACCATATTGTTTATTTATGTATTACGTACGCTACAACTACACATGTGCATTGTATTGGTTAACTGAATGTTGGTGCAATTCCATGGCTTCATGTCACTATCTGTTCACATTGTTGCACTTATTATGATGTTATTTGTAATCGAAACATGTTACTTATCTTTGCATTCTACATGTTGATATCATAAACAACGTCTAAGCTCTAGAGACATGAATTTTCCAAAACATCTCTGATAATACGAGAATTACTTTTTATGGCTAATAGCAATACATACAAATGAAGACCTCAAAATTTAAAAAGTATTTCTCTTTTTATTATAAGCAGTGGTGGTTGCAACCATTGAGAGATTTTGCTTCAGTAACTGATAATCCGAGAACTCAATCAGTCAACTAACAGAGATGACGTGAATCTAAGAAGAGTTAACGTAACAAACCAACGGAAAGCAAATTGAAGTATTCGATGAAGGTGTCAGTTCGGTGTTTCTCCAACACCAAATTACCAAACCTAGAGCCAATACAGGTTGTCAAGAAGGCTTTCAGTTAAAGTGTTGAAGTCATTCTGTGAATTATAATCTTTTATGCATGATTTCCACCCCTAGCACAGCTATGAACCATAAACGATGATAGGGGTTACTTAAAATTTTAAATAAATAAAGGACGAAATCAGACCGTCTAATCTGATTAAGCTGTCCCCACCAGAAACCTGTTCGCACGCCTCTTGAAAGTATCAAGATTGTATTGATCTGTGGAAGCTGATTGCAAAGCTTTGCCGTGTGAACAAAAAAGCTTTTCGAGCGACTCACAGCACGTGCAGAGCTGCTTCTACCGAAATAGTACTTGTCGACGATTTGAGACTATTTAACTTTTTATAAAGTTTTCAGCTATTCATATCGTGTCAATATTTGTCATTCTATTCTTCGCCTTTGTGACAGCTAGGAAGAACGAGCTCCCTCAATTACCTGATTAAGAAGAAATTAGAGAATCTATGCAAAAGTCTTAGGCAGAGTTTGTTTCAGTGATTACTTGATATCTCTTGTAACTCAAAAGATTATTTACTGCTACTTCACGAAGCTAAGTGAAATTCAGCATCATCTAAATATTGTACATTTAATTATTAAATGATGGTCTTGGAAAACGTAAATTTCTTGTTTTATTTTCTGTCTCGAACTATTTAATCGATCAATTTTTATCTCTTTTATGTTTTACATTTCCAGCATCTGATGGTGATCAGATCTCGCCCGCTGAAGTTTGCGTTTTGGATGCTGTCATGAATGGTGGCGAAGCACTGAGTTTAAAAGGAAATTTTGTTCATCAGCTGCCTGATATAGCCTTCCTAGTGCGAACTCTGACATATGTGAATTTGTCTTACAACAATTTCACGGCAAGTCTTTGTCAATTCCTTTGTCTTCATGAAAACATTTCATTATCATTTTATTTTAGATATTTCCTGCTGAACTATTCCTTGTGAAGCAGTTGCAAGTGTTGAAGATGCGCAACAATCCATTGATTGCACTACCGATTCAGATTGATCAATTCCGACTCCTTCACACTCTCGTAGTTTCCTTCTGTTTGCTGACTGACCTCCCAATGACGTAAGATATCACTGTTTCACTTGTCCTCTTGCAATACATGAGAAGATGTCGAAGTATATCTGGGAGTAAGTGATAGTAGTCAAAAATGTTTTATTGCCGCCTTCGGCTGACATCAACGTAATAAAATGAAATCACAAGTAAAAACCGGAGCTGAAGATGGCTTGGAGGAGTGGCTGAAATGTTCGAATGTTTCTCTTAATAGGATGGGTCACATGTGGAAGATGAAAGGAGAGATCAACAGTAATCAAACAAATTCAAATATCTCGATATTTAATAACATTCATAAAAATGCAAAAGTGAATTGTTGTACCCATTCTGTAATAACATCTTCAGGTGCTTTTCAATGAACCTTTTAATAAAATTCAAAGGTAGACAGAATTTTCGCCTTACGGCTTTCTCAATGGCAGATAGAGATGGATTGTTTTATCAATTGGAGGTTCATTTCTTTATTATACGTAGCTAATTCACGATAACGTTCCACCGGTGAGTAATCCTTATTCAATATTTTTTGAAAATTTATGTGCAGATAGGTTCGACAAAAACATGCAAATATGCAACACAGACAGAAGCGATTATGATATTGACATTAATATTGTATATTGTATATAATATTGTATATTAATATTGTAATTTGTAATATTGACAATATGTCGCCTGTGATGAGTCAGCTGACTGAAATACAGGAATATAAATGCAAATGTCGACCTTCTCGCTGGAAAGATGAATTGACTGATCTGTCGCGGATGGTTCTCCTCAACGGATGTGAATAAATCTCACTAGTCAAGTCTTAATGCACCACTGAAATGTAACCAGACCAGAATTACAGGCCTCAACTTGCTACCGAATGTCTCAGTGTTCAAATAGCCCTGTGTAGAGAGTGATGCACAAAAATGATTTATTTTCAAACAGGTGTAGCACAGTGGTCTTGAATTCATGCTTCATGCCTCTAATGTAGCTAGGGTAACCAATTTAGATGTTTCCCGCAAACTCTGGTGTCATAAAAGTGTTCTCGATTGTGATCATTTCAAGGGGTGAGGAACTTCCGCTGTCCTAAGTGCACCGATGTTTCCCGCTCGCCTGATGATGATTCACTCGAAGTGAATGGGATCACTCTACAAGAGGTGCAAGAATTCTGTCATCTCGGAGATGCCGTGGACTCAGAGGCAGGTGCAGAAGGAGCGGTTCGGACTCTCAGCGCGGCATCGTGGACGATGTGGAGAGAATTGGCCTGTCTTCCTACCTACAAAGATATTCCATTGAATTGTGGAGTCCATGTGTGTGAGATCGGTGCTCATCTACGGCGCGGAAATGTGGCCACTCAGCCTGAAGGTGGTCAAGCTTCTGAGAAGTTCTGAAAGAAGAATGATGAGGTACATGGCAAAGGTCAGGTTGAAAGAAGTAGGGAGACGTTGTGGCTAGCCCGAATTTCCTGTTCGTCTGCGGCAAAGACGTCTGCGCTGGTTTGGCCATGTGAGAAGGGCCACGGATGACATCATCGGTGAAGTTTAGCACTTGCCGGTAGATGGTCGCCGACCACCTGGAAGACCTAAGACCTGGAGTCGCTAGACATACCAGAAGACGTTGCTCTATATCATTCAAAATGGAAACGGGGCATCGCAGCTTCGTCCAGCCCCGGAACCGGGAAGAAGAGACGTAAAGTGAGAAAGATGTAATGTATGAGACTTACCATTGGCTTCATCATCATCTCAATAACATCACTTTCTAACACTAGTCTAAAAGTCATTACCTTTGATAGAAAACAAAATAAGAGAAAATAGTAGAAAATACCGAGTTTTTCTTTCTTCTTCACTAAATTTCGTATGAGCGGTAACTGCAACAAAGTCGAGTGTGTATTTCACTTCTAAACGCTCAGAATAGTCACAAGTCTCAAATTAGCCTTCAACTGGCCCACCGTCAAACTCGATGCACTCAAGGCATCGTTTCAAGAGTCAGTTGTGAGCAGATTCAGACATGCTTGTGGAAGAAATTGCTATTTCAAAGTCGATTCGTCGTGCATGCTGTTGAGCATTTCTTCTAAGCTTCGTCTCTCAGAGTTCCTCAATTAAAAAGTCACAAATTGAACTTCCTAGCAGGTAATTTAATCGATTCATCTGTTCTTGAGATTTCAATTCACTTAAGTCCAAGCTGTACCGCTGTAATGAGGAGAAATTCCATCTTGCTGAGAAAATATGTTGCGATTTGACCGCTCTCGAATATGTAGAAGCACTTTTCCTGTGAGCACATGGCAATGACGGCAGCTGTTCAGTGACTGTGTTAATGTCATTGGTAATTACGCCTGTGGAAACAATCATACATGATGATCTTGAAGTTTCTCAATTTGCATACGGGGATTCTCTGTTGCCTAAAAGTGAACATAATGTAGGTTCACCATGCCATTTACATGCAAAGTGAGTTGAGAAGTGAGTTTCCTGTAAAGTGAACAGAAACCGGTAGCCAAAGCCGATAGATGCTAGTTTAATGCCCCTCATTAAATTTCATTTGAACAAGTATAGAACTGGGAGTTTCGTTGCAACAAACTACTTGCGTTGGAGTTTCAGAGTTTTCAGTGATGTCTATGAGAGGCTTGACAATTTAATGTGCCTAAAGTAATCTTGTAAACATCAAAGTTGGCCTTTAAAGAGGATCAATAAGAAAGACATGCATGAAATTTGATGAAAATTAAGGAAACTTATTTAATCAAACGCTGTCGGCTTTTGATGAATTTTAGCATCTGAATTTACTCTAGTTGCTCCAAGTCAATGAAATCTAGGAAATCATAGGTTCCTTTATAGAAGCTTATCGAGAAAGCTGAGTTAACAACATTTTGGGAAGAGCTATCGAATGCCCCTCCGCTACGCGGCATATACCGCTGATGTTGAATGCTGAGACCAACACGGATCAGTGAGATCTCGGAATGTGTACTCCTATGAAATAACAGAAATTGTTCCATTTCTAATATTTGCTTTTGTTTTAAGTTGTTAAAATTAGGAAAATCATTGACTCTCAAAAATTGCCGATTTTTTGAAAATTGACCGGCGATAAATACCGGTAGATTTACAACACTTCCTACTGCTCAAGGTCATGCAGACCTATGCAGTTTATGGTAAAAATCAAAATGTAGGCATTTCCCCCGGCAGGGAATGACCTGGCGCCACCCCCGCATTAGATAACTTAATTATTCCTCTACTTCTAAAGGTAAGTGTGTGGTAGGCATCGGTATGCCTGTGATTATCAATTGCTCATCGACTTTGAAATAGCAATTTCTTGCTCACAACTAACTCTTGAAACGATGCCTTGAGTGCATCGAGTTTGACGGTGGGATTTTCTTTATTGAGATGATAATAAAGTCAATGACAAGTCTCATACATCCAGGTTGGCTACTCTGGTCACATTAGAAGCTTGAAGCATGAATTCAAGATTGTGTCCACACCGTGTTACACCTGTTTGAAGATAAATCATTCTTTTGGTCATCCAATATTCAGCTCTGACATGAAATGCCTCCTTCGCTACTTTACCAACCTCTCAAGCATGCATTGACCGCTTGTTTCAGTCATGAAAATTCTGCTAACATACTGACGAGTATGAGTGAAAAGGAACCTCATTGAGGGATTTTGGTTTGAACATTGACCGGTGAAGTAAACTATTGAACCTTAACCTTTTGAAATTTGTTCATTTGTTTATATTTTATCAATCATTTATGTTAAAGTGAGTTTCATGATTGAAGTTCATGTTTCTTACTCAGTGTGTCGAAGGAGAAATTAGAGCATAAGTGAATTATGATAATTGAAATCTTCTTATTATGAGGCTCCGACTTTATTTCCATCTACAAAATTATGGTCCGGCAGCCAGAACGAGTTTCTGCAGGGAACGAGGCCGAAAGTGAGACTTTCACAGAATGATGTACACCCTATGCTTGCTACGAATTTGCGTGTCTGCCGAGTTCTAGTGAGTTCCTCTTCTTGTCAGACACGATCAAAGAAAAACACATGTAAATCCAATGGGACGCAGATTGCAGTTTTTGGCTAAAATGAAATTTTTTATGTTTTCTCTGATTAAACGAAAAGTACTAAGGCCAGAGTCATAATTTTTGGCATGGAATGTCTTCAGGTCATTTCCTATGATGTGCTTGTGCTATTATTATGCATCTAATCGGCAATGTATGTGAGAATGTGGTTGAATGCGGATGAAGTTGCTCAAAATGTTTGTGTTTGCCGTCATTAAGAGGCTCGCCAAATCTAACTGTGTTTAGCTCTATAGACAGGGGTGCATGAAAATGATAGAAAATGGCCTGAAGACATTCCATGTCAAAAATTATGACTCTGGCCTTAGTAATTTTCTTTTAATCAGAGAAAACATAAGAAATTTCACTTTTTGCCAAAAACTGCAATCTGCGTCCCATTGGATTTGCATGTGAACTTACTAGAACTCGGCAGACGTACCAATTCGCAGTAGGCATAGAGTGTACATCATTCTGTGAAGGTCTCATTTTCGGCATTGTTCCCTGCAGAAACTCGTTCTGGCTGCCGGACTATTAGTGAAAAAGCTCCTAGTCTTTCGCATAAATTTATGATAGCGACCAAATCAAGATTTGTATACTGTGAAACAATTTATCAACCTGTCCCTGGTTGAACCTCATCCTAAATAGAAATTTGTTTGATGTCGAATTTCCAATGGTCAACGGCATTATTTTGTGCAAATACATTCTATCATTACACTACCAGGGATGCGGAACCGGAACTACCTGATTTGGTCGGAACCGGAACTCCGGTTCCGGAGATTAACTAGTGAAATAGCAACCTTGTTAGTGCAATCTTGTTTGAATCTTGTTAATATACATGTATGATTGTAATTGAATAATTGTTTGTGATACATTTTAATTCTTTGAATCAATTGTTTTACTTATGTTTTACAACTACGAGATTATCGCAGCCGGAACCGGAACCACTCAAAGACTCGAATGGTTCCGCATCCCTGTACACCACAACTACAATTTTTCTCAATATTGATTGCATGCTCTGCATGATTCATGCACACTTTGCTTGTCATGTTATCAACTAAAACCTGTCATTATTAAAGGTACTGACTTTTTCATGGATGTTTCAGTGAGTATTTCCTCCTGTTCACTGTCGAGTGATATGTGCAAGCATGTATACGTCTATATGGCTTCAGCTGCTTCGAGTGACAAGATACTATAAATGTACATTCTTCACAATGCATCGGAAGTGTCTGACACTTTGTACCAATCTAAATCTGTCAAGTTCTTTGATTATTGCGATTTCATTTTCATATGCGAACATCTTTTCGTCATTCTTTCTTTCCCATCTAAAAAGATTGTAATCTGGAAGTTGTAATCATAATCCTACTTGCATTCTCGGTTGAATACCAACTTCAGATGTACAGTGTATGTTTACTGCTGTTTAAATTGCAATCCTATTACATGTATGGAAATGATTTCTATGGGATTGATAACCTATATCGTCTGTTAATGCACAATGAACTAATTTTTTTGGTGACTTGTGATACAAGTTTTGATGAGTTTCTTTAATGAAGGCCCAGGAATGATAATAGAATGATGAGTGATCACTCTCCAATAAATTTCCTGTTTTGAAAGGTGCAAGTATTCTACATTTCAAGTTAGCGGATTTTCATTTACCAGGTTGTTTCTAAGACAGTTTCTAAGACAGCCTAATATGATATGGCATGGTGCTATTCTGAATAACCAATCAGATGATCAGAAGGATTGTTTAAAGTAGATTAGTAATTGCAGTCTTCTCACATAAATCCACAAAGTACACTAAATTAGAAAATATACCGTAGGGCCTACTCATTTATTGCAAGGCTGGAGCAATTTTCGTACCTTGTAAAGTATTACTTGGTTACTGTAATAGTTTCGGTCTTGATAAACTGTCCATCATATCGTACGTTTTATTACATTGCATATTCATGGAGTAGGGGGACATATTCATGTGCATATAATGTGTTCCACAAATATCATGGCCACAGATTACCTTTTGTTGACTTTCATGCTATGTTTCCGCATGCTGATAGTTAATGCGCTAGTAGTAAGGAAGTGACAAACACCAGATAGCGCAAGATGGCCGCCATCGCTGACTCCCCCCCCCCTCTGGAACGGCAGAGTGTCGTGGTCGGCCGCCGTGGTGCTTCGGGTCTGAGTCCCCCCCCCCCTCTGGAACGACAGAGTCTGTCGTGGTGTGCCGACCAGGTGGGTTCACAACATGTTCGCTGACTCCCCCCCCCCTCTGGAACGACAGAGTGTGAGACTCGGATGTGTTGGTCTCGTATGGGTTGACGTGACCGACCGCCAGGATTAGTGTTGAGGCTATAGTGTGTGATGTTTTTGGTGCAATCTGCTGAATGTTGGGTTGTAAATGGGTTGTTTCGAGTGGAAGGAGTGTTCGGATGAGAAAACGGAGTCCAGATTCGGAATCTACGTGAAATTTTGGGTTAGGAAGGATGTTTCCAGCGAAATCGGAGAGAAAAAATTTTCAACATTTTTCGAAAAAACGACAGAGTTAGAATTTGGGATGTTTTGGTGTGTAGCGCCCAAACGAAGCATCGGATGAGAAAACGGAGGCCAGATTCGGAATCTACGTGAAATTTTGGGTTAGGAAGGATGTTTCCAGCGAAATCGGAGAGAAAAAATTTTCGGCTGACGTCCCCCCCCCCTCTGGACAGCTTGCTTCGATTTTGGCTTCCAGTGGACGGATTTTGTCGTGCGATAGCTCGTTTGAAAGCTAAGAGTGAGACAAATTCAGTGAAACAATCGGCTTGTTCCTATCTGTCTTCGTTCAAAAGTTAGAGCGGTTACAAGATTTTAGGTCGGAGCTCGCTTACCTGAAAAAATCCTAAGTGTCAGAGTGACTTTGTATGGGTAAAAATTTGAAAATTTTCCAAAGTGTGGAATTTCGACCTGGGACCGTCACCAAAACATTTTTTCATCAAATTTTGAAATTTCACTGACGTCCCCCCCCCCTCTGGACAGCTTGCTTCGATTTTGGCTTCCAGTGGACGGATTTTGTCGTGCGATAGCTCGTTTGAAAGCTAAGAGTGAGACAAATTCAGTGAAACAATCGGCTTGTTCCTATCTGTCTTCGTTCAAAAGTTAGAGCGGTTACAAGATTTTAGGTCGGAGCTCGCTTACCTGAAAAAATCCTAAGTGTCAGAGTGACTTTGTATGGGTAAAAATTTGAAAATTTTCCAAAGTGTGGAATTTCGACCTGGGACCGTCACCAAAACATTTTTCATCAAATTTTGAAATTTCACTGACGTCCCCCCCCCCCTCGGGACAGCTTGCTTCGATTTTGGCTTCCAGTGGACGGATTTTGTCGTGCGATAGCTCGTTTGAAAGCTAAGAGTGAGACAAATTCAGTGAAACAATCGGCTTGTTCCTATCTGTCTTCGTTCAAAAGTTAGAGCGGTTACAAGATTTTAGGTCGGAGCTCGCTTACCTGAAAAAATCCTAAGTGTCAGAGTGACTTTGTATGGGTAAAAATTTGAAAATTTTCCAAAGTGTGGAATTTCGACCTGGGACCGTCACCAAAACATTTTTCATCAAATTTTGAAATTTCACTGACGTCCCCCCCCCCCCTCTGGACAGCTTGCTTCGATTTTGGCTTCCAGTGGACGGATTTTGTCGTGCGATAGCTCGTTTGAAAGCTAAGAGTGAGACAAATTCAGTGAAACAATCGGCTTGTTCCTATCTGTCTTCGTTCAAAAGTTAGAGCGGTTACAAGATTTTAGGTCGGAGCTCGCTTACCTGAAAAAATCCTAAGTGTCAGAGTGACTTTGTATGGGTAAAAATTTGAAAATTTTCCAAAGTGTGGAATTTCGACCTGGGACCGTCACCAAAACATTTTTCATCAAATTCTGAAATTTCGCTGACGTCCCCCCCCCCCTCTGGACAGCTTGCTTCGATTTTGGCTTCCAGTGGACGGATTTTGTCGTGCAATAGCTCGTTTGAAAGCTAAGAGTGAGACAAATTCAGTGAAACAATCGGCTTGTTCCTATCTGTCTTCGTTCAAAAGTTAGAGCGGTTACAAGATTTTAGGTCGGAGCTCGCTTACCTGAAAAAATCCTAAGTGTCAGAGTGACTTTGTATGGGTAAAAATTTGAAAATTTTCCAAAGTGTGGAATTTCGACCTGGGACCGTCACCAAAACATTTTTCATCAAATTTTGAAATTTCACTGACGTCCCCCCCCCCCCTCGGGAGAGCTCGCTTCGATTTTGGCTTCCAGTGGACGGATTTTGTCGTGCGATAGCTCGTTTGAAAGCTAAGAGTGAGACAAATTCAGTGAAACAATCGGCTTGTTCCTATCTGTCTTCGTTCAAAAGTTAGAGCGGTTACAAGATTTTAGGTCGGAGCTCGCTTACCTGAAAAAATCCTAAGTGTCAGAGTGACTTTGTATGGGTAAAAATTTGAAAATTTTCCAAAGTGTGGAATTTCGACCTGGGACCGTCACCAAAACATTTTTCATCAAATTCTGAAATTTCGCTGACGTCCCCCCCCCCTCTGGACAGCTTGCTTCGATTTTGGCTTCCAGTGGACGGATTTTGTCGTGCGATAGCTCGTTTGAAAGCTAAGAGTGAGACAAATTCAGTGAAACAATCGGCTTGTTCCTATCTGTCTTCGTTTAGATGTGAGACGCCATTTAAGATTTTGGGACATTGGCGAAAAACGACAGAGTTAGAATTTGGGACGTTTTGGGCTCTAGCTTCAAAACGAAGCATCGGATGGGAAAACGGATTTCAGATTTGGAATCAGCGTGAAATTCTTTATCTGTATGGTGAGTTTCAAGTCAATCGGAGAGTTTCAAGTCAATCGGCGAGAAAAATGTTCAACATTTTTTCGGAAAAACGACAGAGTTAGAATTTTTGCGATGGCTGCCTACTGTAGAGCCAAAACGAAGCATCGGATGGGAAAACGGAGGCCAGATTCGGATTCAGCGTCAAATTCTACATGGAAATGGTGTATTTCCAGCTCAATCGGAGCACTAGAACCGGAGATAGACGGGTTTTTTAGTGTTTGGATGATGGGTGTTACGTCATCAGCTGATCGCCACACACTATATAAGCTGGGAACCGAGAGAGACTTGTCATTAATACGAGAGATAGTCAACGGTAAGTCGTCTCTCTGAGCTCCGATGATAGCTTCGGACATTCCAAATCCCGAGTTTCTGTAAGAAACCGACTTAGAAAATTTCATTGCTGATATCAGCTAAGGCGTTAGACTTAGAGGTTAGCCAGGAGATGGCCTTCGTCTCCAGGCCATAAAAGACTCCAAAACTTTAAAGGCTTGTAACTTTGCTTCTACAAGTCCGTTTGACTTGATTCAAAAAAGGTTCGGTCGCTATTGACCTGCCCTAAGTGATAAACTACTTATAAAATTTCATAAGTAGTGCTAAAAAATTGAAAAATTTAAATTCGCTATTTTTTGGCAATTTTCGGGATTTTCAAACCTTCTGAATTCAACTAAGACATTTATAAAGTTGTGGGAGGCAAGCTTCGGCTTGGAATTTGCAACCTTTGTAAACAATCCACTGATTTTCATGTCAAAATCGGGGTCCGGATACCAACACAGTGATATGACGCACGCTCTGTCCGCGGGAGGTTGGATTTGTGGGCCGAGGCCTTGGAGTTGGGATAAGATCCCCTCTGAGTAATGCCTGTAACGGATTCAAAGGTTCGACACTTTCCACCAATCTCACAATTTAGCTGTATGATTATAAGAATGACTGCCAATGTCGCCTGTTAGTAATTCTATTTCATCCTTCCTTTACAGATACATAAGTTACAAAATGGGAGGCAACTCAAAATTTTTATTTAAAAAGTGCTCTTGCGGAGAAATAAAGAGGGGTGGCGAATTCAAACGTCACATTAATAAGTACAAGAATACGCCTCACTTCCACGAGGAAAGAGCCGTTATTTCCGGCTGTACACATTGCCTGAAATTTTTGAAAGGCAAAGAGCATGAGGAATTTTACATCGCCCACGCCGACTGTCCGCTCAAAAAGGCAAACAATTACATAACATCAGACATCGGCAAAGTGATCGCACCCTTCTTCAACGAAGAAACAGTCGATCTTGACGCAGCACTACAAGAGGCTATTGCAACAATTTTGGAGCCTGCTGCTTCGGCCACTACCTCATCAACAGCAGAAGAGAAGGCCCCACTAAGCGATTTGGACAGCTCAGATGACTCCGATTCTGAGGAGGTCGTCATTACTAAAGACACGGAAGAGATAGGAAAACCAACAAATCAGTCTTCCCCGAAAAAGAAAGTAATCGCACCTTCCCCAGTAAAGAAGGGGATTAAGCAGCAGACGAACAGCTGGAATAAGGATACCCAGATCGCAAAAGTGAGCCAGGAATATGCACTCACAAAATTAAAAGATGAGCTCACTCGTTACAAAAATGAATGTTCGGCCCTTAGGGATGACAATTTCCACCTGAAGGGTCAGGTAGCCGAGATTCGGGCCCTCAAGACACAAGTGATCAATTTAGAATCTTTCCGCGAAAGGGCGCTTGCCAGCGAAAAACGCGTTACTGAGCAGGCGACTTACATAAAATCATTAAAAGCTCAAGAAGAGGTATCAAATTTAAAAATTGAGCAATTAAAGACTAGCCTGACTGAGAGTCAGAAGAAAGAAGAGAGACGAACAACGCTCCACATTCCCATCATCAAGAGCAGAATCGTCGACAGCATCATCCTTGAGAGTGAGGACTTGGATTCCACATTCGAGTGCTACGAGGGAGCAATGGCGGAGATGCGCTGTCTCCATGTCTCTATAAAGCATGATGGCGAAATAAAGGAGCTGCGCCACCGGAAGCGGAAACTGCCGGCCAAATACTTACCTCAACCATCACCATCGAAGGGGTCGCGAACCGGCTAAATTTCTCTTATGGTAAGTTAATATCATCTCTATCACTTGAATATATTTCATCTATTTTTCCTTCTATTTTCAGATACGACGAGAACGAACCATCGGCTCTCTTAAGGGCCACCATGGGGCAAGACATGATAGAACCTCCACGCGGTTTGCCCTGGGCAGTCTTCGGACTGGCGAATACTATCATTAAGTTGAATCTGCTATCAGTCAACTTGAACGTTGCAAATGAAGTTCGGTGTAATACTTCCTTTCGACGGGCGTTCCTGTAAAGGGCGGCGGTGAAACCCGTAGCTATGTATACCGCAAGGGACATTCGGCAATGGTCAATCTTGTTAAACCTCTCTGCGTCATGTTTGCAAGTGATTGCCTCTGTCTCAACGTAGTATGCATTCGCGCCAGGGCGACATTTAGCCAACTGTCGAAGGTTACCTAAAACTTTCCATTGCATACGTTATGAGAACCATGAGTTCTACCTGTCTCTATCACTGAGACGAATTGATGAATGGAATGAAATGGGAGGACACTCACGCGCCACACGCAACATAACACACTTCTCTCTTCCGTAGTCTAACAAGCTCTTTACACATGGATCGCAGTCGATTGCTATCCCTGTATCAGAAGTGTAAGCTATCTTAATTTTATTTGACACTATTTCATCTACCATTATCACCCATATGAAATGTTATAAGATTTGCAAGTTAGACTAAGCGTGCTACTATTTCCCAATGAAAAAGTATACATGGTTAAATTATTCACTAAAGCCCCATTCAAGTAAGTCAGTATGAAAGCAAAGATAATACGAAATAAACATTTATTATGGCATGTATTTTAAAAGGTCTTCATCGTCAATATCGTCCCAGAGTCTGACTTCACATAGATCACAAAAACAGTTGAGCTGCTTTAAACGTTCTTCTGCAGCGTCCCTCACGTTGTCAATGTACGCCCACTCCGCCACGGTTCGCGGTTGGGAGTTAGGGGTGTACCACTCCCATATTTGATGCAACTGCGACTTGCTGGTCATCTCCATCACATCGTCAGTATCGTACTGGAGATACTTCCACCTCACGCCTGTTAAGTCGGGACACTCCTTCTCACATACACTCTCCTCTTCCTCGTCCGCTGGTAATGATAACTTTCGTATATTGTCCAGTCGGTACACCTTCTCCACCTTCGCCTTTCTTGGTGCATTTGGTGTAACGAGCGCCTTTGGTGTTGAGCATGGAGAGGAGAACTCCAATGCGGTATTTGGTGTTGTTGGAGGGCTTGTCATGTTGACTGTGAATAATGACTTTGAAATGTTTTCTAATTCTTAAGTATACACAAGCAGCCAATCAGAATGAACATCCAATGAATGAAGAGAATGAAAGTATATAAGCAAAGTGATATCCGTATCATTTCACTCTGTCTTTGAGACGCATAATTGAACTGTTCTCTGACGAATTCTGTATTTGAGGCGTACAAGTGAACTGCTCTTTAGTGAATTTCAAATTTGAGTGAAGTCTCTATCTTGTTGAAGTATCAAGCTTAAACATAATTTCGTTCAAATGGTAAGTTGAAAATTTCCTCTCTCATCTCCCTCAAACGTGTAGCTAATAGCATCTTCCTCAATTTCAGGCATCAACTTCATCACCAACGCCCTCCCTTCTCGAGGAAAGTTTAGAGTTGTTGAGTCAAGGTAGGTTGTAACAATACACTGAGACTTGAACAGAGATGAAAGAATGATTTCTCTTTCAGGTGATACCAGTTCCATCTCGTGCGAGTCCATCTCAACATTGTCGCGGGAATGCGACGATCGGCAATGTGCTGACTGTGGACACATCTTCACGAGGAAGCGTGATCTCATCCGACACATCAAGCGAGGTGTTTGTAGACCTAAGCCGGCATCAATCTCCGAAGGTAGGGATGATTCTGTTAACGATGTCTCCTTTTCTTGCGACTTGTGCATTCAGTCTTTCGAGACACGTTTTGAACTATCTTCGCACAGACTTCAACATACACACACGAACGATACCTACACCAACGGTACCTCCTCTATCCGACTCACTGAGGTGTCCATAAATAATTTAGTGAGGAACTACCAGATGGACTCCTCAGAAACCATTGCTAACTTTGAGGAATGGTTTCATCAAAATTCATCATTGATAGAAGCGCTCTTCAACAATTTAGACAATTTTAGGATGAAGGCGCTCATCTATCTTAAAATAAAATATGTAAAAATCGACCACCATACTGGACAAATAATAGAGAGGTTAGAGTTTCACATACCCTCCTCTCCTGCAACCGAGGTTGTAGACTATGAGTCTTGGATAAATTTTCACATCCAAGGATTAAAATTAAATATTGATAAATTTAACGAGCGCGATAGCGGTCTCATTTTTGACGGCATTGAGTCCGCCTTATTTAAAATCAGTCTATTAGGAAATCATAGTGGTCGAGGCTCCTTTAAACTTCCAAAAAATTTAAAAAACAAAACAGCAGTCATCAATGTCGATTGCGAATCGCAATGTTTTAAATATGCTGTCCTCTCCATTCTCCACTATAATGACATCAATGCGAATCGAAATCGCACATATAGCTATAGGCAGTGGGAGAATGAATTAAACTTCGATGACTGTAATAGTGACGATATGAAAATTAAAGATATAGAAAAATTTGAAAAATTGAACAACATTAAAATAGTTCTCCATGTTTGGGAAAAAGGATTGAAGGGTGTGCGCTACAACTCGCGTTCGAGTTGTTATGAACGTACAGTAAACCTGTTATTAGTAAAACAGGATGATAGTGAGGAATGGCACTACTGCGGTATTCCCAAAATCTCTCGCTTATACCACCACTTAGAAAACTCGAGTAGAGAGTTATATTACTGCGACAGATGTATTCGCCACTTTAGGAGGAAAACTAAATTTGAAACTCATTATGAGTGGTGTAAGCGAGGTAAACTGCAAATGGAACGCATGCCCAAAGATAAGGAGTTTTCATATAGAGAGAATGGTGATGAACTAAGTCCTCTTCGTGTCATCTATGCTGACATCGAATGCTATATCGATGATAACATCCATCGACCAGCAGCCATTTCCTGCTATGAAGTATGGCATGATCACTTTAGGAGTAGGCAAAATAAAATGCGCGTCTGGCAAGGTGAGGATTGTATTTACCAATTCCTACAATTCCTCGAACAGGCTGTAAAATTTCAACAAAAGTATGATGGTGAACTCTATCGCAGATCATTGCATATGACAGCAGATGATCAAGCAAAATTTGATAGTTGCAACGTTTGCCCCAAATGTAGGAAAACATTTGACGATGATAAGATTAAGAAAGTGCGCGACCATGATCACATCACTGGTAAATTTAGAAACGCACTCTGTTCAAAATGTAATTTTTCGCTGAGGATGAAGCGGCGTACATTACCCGTCATTTTCCATAATTTCAAGGGCTACGACAGCCATATGATAATAAAAGGAGGTTTAGGTCAAATGAAAGAGTGGAAGCTTGATGTAATAGCGCAAACGAGAGAGAAGTTTATGGCCATGACAGCAAAAGTGCCTGTCGATAAAACTAAAGAAAATAAGACGGTCTATTTTGATATAAAATTTTTAGATTCCTACCAATTTATGACTGCATCACTGGCCTCTCTCGTGCAAAATCTAAAGTCTCTTCCACTAACACAAAATCTTAAGAAACAATACCCAAATCTAACCGATGAAGTCATCACACGGAAAGGAGTCTTTCCATATGCATATTTTGATGCAATTAGTAAACTCGGCGAGACTTCTCTTCCGCCCATAGATAAATTTAAAAATGATTTGACCGGTGCAGAATGTAAGACCGAAGATTATGATCATGCACAAGATGCATGGATAAAATTTGACTGCCATACATTTGGTGAATATATGATTGCCTACCTTAAGTTAGATGTATTTTTGCTGGCTGATGTATTTCAGGAGTTTCGACGAGTGGCATTAGAAGAAGATAAGTTAGATCCCGTCCACTTTGTCAGTCTGCCAGCCATGTCATTTAAGTCTGCTTTTAAAATGACTGGTGAGACCATTCATCTCTTACAAGATCCAGAGATGTATAATTTATTTGAGCGAGGAATTCGCGGTGGTCTCACATTTGTAAATAAACATAGGTTAAAATCAAAAATAGTAGGCAATGACCAGACTCATCTGAAGTATTATGACCAAAATAATTTGTATGGTAGTTCATTATCCAAACCGCTACCTCACTCTGAGTTTAGCTGGTTAGATGATAGTGAAATTCAACATTTCTCCAACCCTTCCAACATACTAGCAATTCCAGATGAAGGTGATTGGGGATATTATTTTGAGATAGATCTAATCTATCCAAATAATATTAAACATAAAACCGTGGATTTTCCACTCGCACCCGAATCAGGTGAAGTGACCAAAGATATGTTTTCCGACTTTATGAAACAATTTCATAAAGATTTAGAATCATGCGGTCAACCCGACTATAAGCCTTGCCGCAAACTTTTACTCACCCAGTATGATAAAGAAAACTATCTAGTCCACTTTAGCATCTTAAAATTTTATTTAGAAATGGGTATGATTTTAAAAAGAGTTCACCGCATTATTAAATTTAGACAGAAAGCCTTCCTCAAACCATATATTGATAGCAACAGCCAGAAACGTGCACTAGCCCAAAATAATTTTGAAAAAGATTTTTATAAATATAAGAACAACAGTCTATTTGGTAAGACGATGGAGGATGTTAGAAAGCGCGTAAACTACAAACTAGTTAATGATGATCAAAAGTATCACAAATTGGTCTCATCACCTCTATTCATCGATAGAGACATTATCGATGAGGACCTTATAGGTGTTAAAATGATAAAATCTGAAGTTGAGTTGTGCAAACCCATCTATATTGGTCAAGCTGTACTAGATTACTCAAAGCTTGAAATGTACCAACTCTTTTATAAAATACTAAAACCATGTCCTCTCGTAAAAGAGGTTCGTTTGTTGGGTGGTGATACAGATAGTTTCTTCTTAGGTATTACCACTCAAAAAGATTTAAATTTCAATGAAGTAGGAAAATCTTTAGAAAGATATTTTGATACATCAAATTATCCTGCTGATCATCCACTCTACTCCATCAAAAATAAGGCAAAACTTGGCTGCTTTAAGGATGAGACAGCAGGGAAGGAAATAGATGAAATGATTCTCCTCCGTCCAAAAATGTACAGTATGAAATTAAAGGATAGCGACGATAGCATTAAGCGCGCTAAAGGCATATCAAAATCCATTGTGCAAAATATGAAACATAAGAATTTCAGGAAAGCCTATAGAAATAAAAATATAACGTTTGTCAATATGACAATCTTAAAATCTAAGTCGCATGAGATCAAAACTCATACTTTTAGGAAACGGGCGCTTTCAGCATGGGAGGATAAGAGGTGCTGGCTAGAACACAACATATCTCTTCCACATGGACATCCTGACACAAACATACCACCACCCAAAAGAATTAAACTCACACTACCACATTCAGGAGACGTCTTAGCATAATCATCCTTAACTTAGTATTTTGATGTTGACTTCTGTAGATAAACATTGTTGTTTTATGTATCGCATGAGATTGTTTTTTCCTTGTGAATATGTGTCCACATCTGTACATTCCCCATGTGATGACTTTTCCACTGAAAGACATTTTTCCTATCCCTGTATATTTCCACCCTTCACGAAGTAAAAAGACTTTTTGTATATAACAATGTTTATTGAAGTGCGCTCATGTATATATTTTCAGTGGTTGTTGTATAAAGTCTATTGCTTCACATTCATGTACATATTTCAATAAATGTTGTATAAAGACTTCACTTTGTTTTCCGAAACACTAACGTTATGAGGGATTTAGTATCTTTCACATGGATGCACTCTTGTAAACCATTGGTAATTTTGATAGCAATAGAGGGTATAGTTTGTTTGACGACGGGATGATAGAAAATAGATTCAAACATCTTCTCGACTATTCCATATGAAGCGTCTTTATCATGAATGAAATCACGTAAAATGTATTCTTTTTTCTCACCAACAGAAATAGGTAGAATCAAATCACTTTGAATGTAAAGGTGCTGTTCATGTTTATCAAGTGTCATTGGTGTTTCTATACCAATCGTATGCGCAGCAGCAAACACAGTTTGTAGCATTGAAAAACCAAAGAGTTTTTTCAAATTTTTACTCAATTGACATTGAATGTCATCACCCAGTTTCAGAACAACGCGTTGATTTTCAATTGAAAACGAAATGTGGTGTGTCTTTACATCATATTTACTTTTCATCACATGCTTCAACTTCTGTTGTATATAAGGATTTACTACATGAATGAAGCTTTCAACTGTATGATATAGACGCGGCATTATATTGATAGCAACTTTAGATTCTTCATAAGACTGGTAAATTTTCTTGATGCGATCGCCATAGATGTCCACCCACCATTCATCATTAACTGAATCAGCTTTAGTGTGATATTCATGAGAAGCATACACCACACCGCTTCCAATAATAGGTGTATAATGTCTTACAAAATGACGCAAGGTTGGAGAGAAATAAACTGTAAGTTTGTCATTATATTTCTGAATAACCAACTTATTTTTGTCCGCCATAATTTTCTCTCCATACTTCTTACCCACAGTCTCATTCCATCGTTTTACTAACTCAATAAGTGATAAAGGTTGAACACCACGCTTTTTCAAAATGATGCGTTCTTCGCATTCTACAACATCTTCATCAAATATTTTAAATCTATAATGAAATTTGTTGATTCGATTTGAATAAACTTTTCTAACATTTGCAGTAGCAATTGACGTTAGATGTAGTCCATGACCAAAACCAAGATGTGGATAGAATTCACTATCCAACCTCAGCGTAAGACCTTTAGTAAAAGAATGAAAGCGGAGGAACTGTCTCCCACTCCAATGATAGATAGTAAACTCATAAGCTTTCTGATTTTTATTCTTCATGATGGAAGTATTACCACTGTTGAATGCCTTAATAATTTTCTCATTCCCAAATGGCTCATAAGAATCTGATTTTATCTGAATCCATTCATAGTTCCACTTTCCATCTGATGTTAAATTGTATGGGAACTGAAATGCATTATTCATCGTTATTCCATCATGGGTGCGAGGAGTCAATATCATTTCTTCCAAATCATTCACATTCTGAATATTGCTATCATAGCAAATACTAGAAACGCCAACCTCCCATTCACCTTCTAAATGCAGTGGGCGATTTAATTCTACTCGATAGTCTGATGGTTTATTTTTGGGAAATTTATTCATAGAAGCATTACTGGGCAAGTAGATTAGAAACGAGTCCTTATTTTCACTTTCCATATTATTCACATTGGAAAAATATATTAGCATACGTTTGCATTAACTCTTCATTCGGAAATGGAGTGTGATACTTGTCACAGCATCTTTATGAAAAGGAATCAACGCACCAGCATCGTCATAAATGGCAATATCAATTTGTGGGATGTAGTTTGATTTCAGCTTTGTATAATGCACTTTCTTGAAAGTATGCTCAGATAAAATACTGCAGCTCTTTGGCTGGTATGGTATCATTGCTAGCAATGGAGCTTCAACATCTCCCACACGTACATCTTCACCAATATTGGAATATATCTGAAAATAGTTAATACGACGCGATAGCGACATGTCTGCGCTAGCTTTGGTTACAGTACCACTTTTAAAGATATTTTGGTCAAAACCCAAAATGTCCATTAGAGTTTTATCCATAATTAGTTCAATACCTTTTCCACTTATAGTGAGAGACAAAGTACCTTCTTTTTCAGAAAATGAAATATGTTGCTCATTAATCACTTCATTTAAATAATCTACAACCAATTTAACCGAAGTAATAATGCGAGGCATCAACACTCTTGTTTCATGTAAGAAACCACCAAAAGGCTCTACACACTTTCTGTATAAAGATACGGCCCATTCTGTATCAAATTGATTTGACCTTTCACATGGTAAATGTTGCATATCAGATTTTCCATGAACAGCTGCAGAACGATGTCGTAAGAACTGATGAAAATCTTTTGAACAAACTAATACTAGATCATCATCATTTAATTTGCTTATTGCAATATGATTAGATGATTTGATATAAGTCAATGTTGCCACTTGTTTACCATCAACTCGAAGGAGATAATTAAATTTCTTCAATAATGTTTCAGGAGTCATGTTTGTCTTTCTTGGTTTAATCACAATCTTCTTCACCAACGTCTTCTCATTTCTTGGAATAAGATCTACATAATAAGCTTCCTCTCGATATATTAACTGTTTATGACCACTTATGTGGTAATTAACGTTAAAATTATCATAGCTTGTTAAGGCGCTAGCGAGGTAGCCTAAATCATTTCTTAAACTTGGACTTAAACCAACAATCCAATCTTTCTCAACTACATGATGTACATAATTATAATCATCATTGTGCGGAGTAAATTGGACAATATGTTTACACGCTTTATTCAAGAAATCATATATAAACTTTTTACATGATAAGAGATCTTTCTTTGGCCACTGTGGAATGTATACTCGGCACCCCTTTTCACATTGATAAGCAGCTGTACGCCTCATATTAATAGTCATCACCTCATGATCAAAAGTATAGACACAGTTGCTATAAACAAGTTGAGTGACACCCACTTCCCAATTTCCATTTAGCTGTTGTGCATGATCAATGGGAGTAGAAAAGAGTGCGGCTCGATTGCTAGTAAATCTCTTTGTAGCCGCATTGCTAAGCAAAATATGATAAAACGACATTTTTATATTGCTAATCTGCAACTTTGCATAACATCATGAAGACTTGGATTTTGGACTCTCTACAATATATCAGAGTTGATCGTGATGGAAACGTACATTTCAAAAATTCTCATGGTCATACATCAAGAGGAATTACATTAACATGGCGACAATTTGTCAACCTCAATGATATCATGAGGGATTTGGAATATTTTGAAACATTAAGATTCATCTCCTTGGGTGATCAAGTTTGGCTTCAACATTACAGAAATGAAATTCAAATCTACCATTCTCATTCCGCAAACTGTTTCTCATTTCGCAAATACAATTGGGAGAAGTATAGAAGATACATACATCGCTCCATCATGACATTTATTCGTCGTGAGTTCATCGCCCTACTATGCAAATCTTAATCAGACATGACTACCACACATCATGAGTTGGAAATTGGATTCCCTACAACGTATTGAAACGGATCATGATCGAAACGTCTATTTCAAAGATTCAACTGGAAATGTGAGAAGAGAGTTTGCTTTATCTTATCGTCATTTTCAATCTCTACATCATATCATGAAGGACTTGAAATACTTCTATATGAAAAGACATTCACGTATTGGAAATCGCATCTGGCTGCGCGTCAACAATCGGCGAATTCAACTCTATCATTCCCAACTGCATACTAACTTCACATTTCATCAAGGTAGTTGGGAAAAGTATAAAAGGAAGGTACATCGCTCAATTTACTCATTCTTTCATCATGAAGCGCCATCGCTACACCATCGTCAACATTCTCCGTCGCTTCAGACTCTACACCAAAATCGATCTCACAACATTACACCAACAGCTTCCAAACAGCAAGTATTACCCGGGCCGTCCTCAAATGTTAGTGGTGAAGATGAACAATTCACGGAATCTTCAACTCTTCCCAAATGGGACTGTACAGATTCTCGGCGCCCTTTCTCATTCATCGGCGCAGTCAATGCGCTTAGAGCTACAAAGACTACTACGTCGGATATGGAAGAGGGAGAGGTGTGTGATGTCGAATCTGACTGTGGACAATATGGTGATCTCTACTCAATTGAGTGACAGTCTATCATTTTTGAAGATTCGTACCAGCAGTTACAGTTTGTGTTATGAACCCGAACTTTTTCCTGCAGCTCTCATTAGTTGTTGGTTACCTGTGCATGTGGCAATCTTTCATAATAGTAAAGTGATCATTACTGGACTAAAATCTCATGAACAAGCAAATATGATCCTAGACTATCTCATTGAGTATGTACGTACCCAGCGGATTGTAAAATAAAAAACAATTTTTCCAACATGATGTTTTTATTTCAAATCATGATAGAACTTACAAATCATTTTTTCATTAGAGGATGGATTACATGAAAAGTTTTGAATAACAGATGCAAATCGAGATACATGTAAACGTTTTAAGATGAAGTACAGTACAAAAGCACCACACGTTGATGAAAGTGGATGTTGTAGTATGCGTTCATTTCGCTGATATTGACGCGTATGTTTTCTCAACCACTGCTGTGTCGGTATATTTGGAGGTTGAGCAAGAGAGTCAAATAGTTCACCACGTCGGTCTTCTCCAATAAAGATCGCTTTCCAATGCTCACCGCCTAAATTCTGTGAATGAGTGTTTAGCACAATAAAGATGGGATAGTGATTTACTGCAGGTGGTAAGGTATCGAGTGAATAGACATTATCGAAAGCTTTCAACGTCGCTTCGTCTGCATTACGCTGCACTTTAGTCTTAATATCGTCAGCAGTCAACCAACTCATTAACGATTATACTGAAGAATCACGTCACGATACTTTGTAATTTCAATATTTGAATCGAAGACTGCATAAATTAATACATTGATCGTCTCAGGTAGTGTTCTTTTGAACGTCAAATCCAAACGAATATTATGAGGCACGTTCGCTTGACGATAGGGTGCACTAATATCGCTGTCAGCAGTCAAATCAAATGCATAAATAGTATATCCACTCTTAAACTCTTTCATAGTCAGTCCGTTGGTATCATCCGTATTGTAAAAGCCAAAAACATCCATAAAATCAACATAACTGCGCATAAATTGATCCGAAGCAAAATCTGGTTTGTAGGGTGGACCAGGATGGCTCACACCATTAACACGTAAAGCAATTTCACTTAACTGATTGTGTTTAAAATTGAAAGGATTCTTCTTTATATTACCATTAAATGCATCATTTTCAACCATTGCCACCATGAGGAGCTTCGGCGCTTCCGATGGAAAGAGGCCATCTTTCATGAAACTCTTTTGATCTTTCGGAATTGTAAAGGTGAGAAGCTTTGTATGCTGAACGGGGTAAATGGCATTTTGGCGGTTAAGACCTTCAGCATGCCCTCTAATGACACTTGGATTCGGTACTACTCGACGAATGTAAAGTGCAATATCTTCCACATGAATTCTAAAATTGTCAACTTTAGCAAATGCATTCAGCGCAAATTCAGGCTTATTCAATGTCAGCTTGAGTCGCATGCTGGTATTACACAGTAAAAACTTTGACTGTCTAAAGAAGTCTAAATTCAGCGGACCATATAGCTGACATACTCTACTATCTTTAATCATAGCAGATCGCTTTACAAAGCCACTGTTTGTTTCAACATCAAATTTTCCTGCTTCATCTCTGTACCATCCCATGGCTTCCATATGACTTTTTTGTGCTGCTGGATGAAACTGTGATACATGATTGAAATATGATTTATAGGGATAATCGCTTTGACCACCTTCCACCTGCTGCTCTCCAATCGTTAGAGAAACATCACGAAGTAATGTAGTCAATGGTAAATTGTTCAGTCCAACTTTATGTGCATCGTCAATAGCAGTTCCATCTGCTTGCTGAATTCTAAACCTCAAATCAAGCATCGCATAACTCAAATCTATGTAGTCATCACTACCACCAGGAATAACAAATTCAATGGGGCCAGCATTCTCAGCTGTTCGAGGATGATAATCTACAATACTTGAACTAAGAATATCTGTCTGTATGGCTTGTTGATCGAACAAACAAAAACCGGAAGTTTTACACTCCATGATTAGAAGTTATAGCAGCGTCGTCGTTTAGCGCCTGATGAATGATTAGAGCCTCTGCGACGTTTGCGTGAATGCCTTTTGACTGAAGATCGCACCTTACCAGCTCCGCGATGTTTCCTCCTTCCTTTATTCATTCGTTTAGGTGATTTCTTTCCTTGAGTAACACCAGCAATGGTCTGCTTCAATGTTTTTAAACCGCGTTCCTTCCCACGATTCAACAAACTGCTCTTAAAACTTCTACCTCTGGAAAGATCACTAGCAACATCACCAGCAAAGCCAACGGCATTACTTAAAACATTTCGTTTTAAAGATCTACCGACATTGGATATGAGAGGTGCTACAACAGATTTCAGTGCACCAAGTATGCTTCCTCCACGTTGGCGGCGAGCACCGATGTAAATTTGTCCTCCGCCACTTACATAGGAGGGTCGTGAATAAAATGAGGCAGTTGGATTCATAGCTCAAACCCTAAACATTGTTAGTTACAACTTTGCATGAATCACTGTCGATCACTTAGATGAAAGATGTCGGCACGACGCATCCAAGAGTTCATACTTGAAGGATAACCAGTCCATTTAACAAGACACCATTCTTCACCTTGCCGTTTTTTACATCGAATGATTTTCTCTACCAAATATGTTTCACTTTCAGTGACTACCTCAATCTCATCGCGGTAAAAGCTACCCTCAATTTCTTCATTATCGTAATCTTTCAACTTGTAGGTGGTCGGAGAGTCTTTTTGATTAATCCTTGATACTGTAAATACCTCCTCTGTCCAATTCGGAAGGTACCCTTTAGCAAAAACACTTTTCACTTTTGAGATACGAACTTTATCGCCAATTTTCACATCACTTTTCACATGAGTGCGTTTACGTTGAAATGATTCGCGCACTTTATCTACATTGTCAGCATTTACATCTACTGGTCTGAGTCCAATAGAACGATGGATAGAGTGATTGTAGGCATGGAGTGTATCTTGTAGAACCTTTGTCCAATTTTGTGTCAAGTTGGCAGTAAAATGTCGCCACAAGCGATTTTTTAATGTGCGATTAAAACGTTCAACGAGTGCAGCTTTATAAGCGCTCTTTACACTAAACAACTCAATGTCATGCCTCTCAAATAATCTTGTCACATGCTGATTTTCAAACTCTTTTCCTTGATCACTCTGAATTCTTTTTGGAATGCGACCTTCTCGAAAAATTGTTTGGAATGCTTTTGCTACTCCTTTCCCTTCTTTAGTTTTTAAAGGTTGAGCCCACGCATAACGCGAGAAAATATCAATGACGGTTAAAATAAAATTATTGCCCGAGTTATGTTTTGAAATGGAGGCAACATCGCACAAATCTGCTTGCCACTGTTCATCGATGTCATGAACAATATAATGGCGGGTGCGGTACTTCTTTTTCGCTTGTTTGTGGAGTGTATAGGTAGCCTGACCCTTTAACCATCGTTTCACTTGTGATTGTGGAAGACCACTCGCTTTTGATAATTTCTTGATAGATGCAAATCCTGCCGGATGTTTTACATCATAATAGATTGACTTCAAACGTTCAGTCGATGACGGCTGACTCTTTTTCCTCCTTCTCATCTTTTTGTTTTCTTGCCTTTCTACATTTACAACAACTGCAGCATTTAGCTTTAGCGGTTTTGCGATCGTGTTCACATTGCTTAGGGGTTTCATTATGAGAGCTGGCGCAGCAAGTGCAAGTGACAACGACATTCACCTCTGGCGGCTCATTACATGGCAAGCAACACATCTGCTTCATATTAATAGTCTGAGAACATGTATTTCCTAGGAGGAGCTGTTTTACGTTTTCCTTTTACCAGTTTTAGTGATGATGTAGATCTACGTCGAGTTCTTCCTCTTGTTTGCTTAGTGAGTGTGGGAGGGGATGTAGCAGGTGACGTCTTAAACCAATTTGTTGGCATTTTCATCGCCTGAAGCATTGGAGTAGTAGCCACTGTTGAATCAAGTTCTTTCAATGTCTCATTATTTAAAGCAAATTTTGGCACATTATGCTTTTTCAATAGTTTAAGAAAGTATGACCAACCAGGTGGAACATAGCCCTGACGGCGCTTTCTACGTGTCGCATACTGAATCAAGTCTTCATAACGTGAAGCATCAATCACTTTATTTTCATCTGTAATGATTTCTCCTCTATCATTTACATTGAGATGGGGTTCAATACTGTTGAAAAGAGATATGGCATGTGCGCGAGATGCTAAAGGTGTAGCAGTCGATACAGAGTCACGCATCTTATTCTTCAAGTTTTTCAATTGCTCAACAGTTTCCGATTGTAATAATACAGCACGATGTGGATCTTTGATGTGAACATTTTGCTGATAATCTATTTCTTTCCTATACATTTGATTTGCAAGAGGTTGCTTTACTTGCTGCATGGCAGTCAATTGTACATATTCATCCTGAGGAATAACAATCATGCGAGAATAAGAACTCATAGTTTGTAGATAATCATGGGAGTTTTCAAAATATCACTTCGAAATCTAAATTCTTCCGGACACTCTTGCGTAAAGTCAATGAATAAGTAACCGTATGGTTTTTCAGTAGCTGCTTGAAAAATTTCAATTAAGGCTTTTGATCCTCTGGGTGCAACTTGTCGCGCTAAAATTTCAAATTGACTTTTATCTCGCGGATTCTTGAAAATAGCATAATAGTGTGTATTCAGGTTTCGTGTACGAGCTTCTTTTCCATCAGGAAACAAATTTTGTGTAATATAGATGATAAAACACCTTTTATGGTGTGCTGCGCGAGTGAACATATCTGTAACATCTTTTGAATTCTTACTTTCTTTTAATAAATCATCCAATACAACAACATCATTAGACTGAAGTTTATCCACTGGAATAATTCCTTCATGTCGAATAAAGTTGCGACTTTGCAATTCCTGAAACAGCGACGGTTGATAAATACCATAACACCAAATCACTCGATTGATAGGTTCCTTAAACAACTCCCTTCTTTTATCCAATAAATTCAGCGTGAAAACAGTTTTACCTGCATGAGATGGACCTGATACAGTCAGAACTTTATCACATTGAAGTCTGAAATCCATTTTATTACTTTGAGACTCAACATTTGCATAATTAACGCTTAGAGCCAAAGATATTTCCCAATAGGTTGCCCACGGCAGGAGCTATCATTGGAAGTATTGCTGAAAGGAAACCGCCCTTTTGTGTTAGAGTTTTCCTCTTTCTTTGAAGGGCGACTTTAGGATTGGAGATGAAACGCAATTTCGTAGCATATCGCTTAAGTAACTTTCGTTGTTTTGGCGCTAATTTCTTCGTCCTCAACTTCCTCACATGAGAAATAATTTCACAAATGAATTTATCGTTAGCATGTCGTATAGCATTGTATCGCTGATTTGCTTTCATTCGTCGGAGAGCTTGAATGGCTGAAGAAAACTTTTGACTTTACGTTTCGTCGCCATTTTCCGTGTTAGTCTTTGCTAAAACCTATCTTTACCACATTTGCATAGGCACTAACTATTGCGACATAAGTGACACTCGAAATGAGCAATGTCACAGTGGTTACATTGGCAAAGTTGAATGCAATTACGTATGAAACAGCGTTGACAAAAAGCATGCTTACATCTCTTGAAGATGCGCTTTTCATTTCCATCCTTTCGCTTACATACATCGCAACACATAGTTTCACCGTTACTGATGTCTATAGCAAGTCTTTTTGAAGATATGAATTTGCTAGCCTTTTCTAAATAATAGACGCATGTACAGAAGGAATATACTTCGAGAGTGAGCAGACATAGCTCGAAAACCAGTTGTGCTACAATCAAGTACCACTGCATTTTCAATTTTTCTTTATGGAAAGTTGAATGTGAATATCTGAAATCGCTTCAATCACTAGACTGCTACCATGATGGTTAAATGCGTTAAGACGTTCAGCAATTTTTATCATATGTCTTTTAAAAAATTCTTCGGGGTGATCTACCACTTCCATTGAATAAGAAGCAAAATGGAAAGAGCGACTTTCCACCTCTTCCTTTCCAAAATGACTAAACTTAATTTTCGCAACTAATCGCGCCATGACAATGCTATCAGAGAATGTATTCATTAACTCTAGAAATAGAGTGCTAGCATCATCGACCACTGCTTCGATGTCGGTCTCATCTTTATGAAAATTTATCACATAATCTTGAACAGCTCCTTTTAAACTTTGCCTATGAAAACGTAATGTTCCGCAGTCGTTTGAGAAAGACATGATCGCCCTTTAACTAACCCATCCATTGCATGAAAACAACAACTCTTCTCATAGTAACATTTATTGAATAACGGTAACAAGCATGCATTATAAATCAATGGTTTGAAAGAGATAAAATAGATACAGCTGATAACTATCATACAGCGAGCAATGATAACCATACAGGACTTTGGCAGTGTTGAGGTAAGGAGGAAAGAAGCATTGGTTATGAACGTAGCTACTACAACGAACAGACAAAATAGGAACACACAAATCCTTAAAACGTTTCGTGACTTCATGATAATGTTGATTCACTCTACTATCCCAAGGCGGGAGCAAAATATCATCAATGATTAGATTGGGAAATACTTTCCTCTCCTTACCAGGATTATTACAAAAGATGCGTATAACATTGAAAGCAGCTAACCATCGTTTAAAGTCAATAAGAAGAGCACTCTCACAAGAAAAGCCATAGTCTTGCAAATATTTCAGATTAAGTCCATGAATGTGTTTTCTCGCCCATTGATCAACATTGGGATCACAGTTGGCATGTTGATGATAGACACTAACAATCTGATATGTCCAATTGTTCATAGCAATAGCACTGAGCTCCTGTACAGGTTCACCCTCACAATCCATAAAAATGATGATAGAAGCCTAAAACGGAAATTTACACATCTAAGGAAGCGTTCTATAACATATTACAAAATGAAGAATTACATCGATGCTTTTCACGACAAAATACACAAATGATATGATGGCAACGAAGAAGTAAAATGTATCTAATAAGACCACGTCTACGACACTCAAAGCACATAAGCGAATTGTCATAGGGTAGAGTTAGGAAAGGACTAGTAATTCTCCTTCTTTGATTTGCGTTTTGATGTAGCATTCTTCTCCGACTTGCGCTTCGTACCACTGCTGTTAAGGATTTGATCAATTATGTCGTCCACGTTGGGTGGTTTCGGAATATATAAAATGGATTCCATATGCATGGAGAGAGAGGCTATTTTATTATCCTTGTGTCGACCATAATATAGCCCATTCACTTTGAAAAGGATATCCCAAGTACCTTCTCCGAGCTCATCACATCTGATGGGTATTGAATGATCTCCATCCTTCTTATAGTAAGTACACCAATGTGATACCGGTAGGCAAATGTGATTACCATCCCAAATCTTTCTATAGGGAGTATCCTTGTCATCTCTCGCCTTCCACTCTTGAGCAAGAGGAGTAGGAATGTCCATATTTAATGTCACGTACTCCTCAATAATATCAAGTTGGTGGCGAATGTACGGACTCACGGGGATCAGTATGTAGTCCCCATACTGATTGTGCATTATCTTGACATCCGTGGAAGGGAGCATTCCCGTTTGGAGTACTACGCTATGATCATCATAACGCAAGGCTTGTTTAAATTTACGCTGTAGCGGTGTAGGATTATGTACCTTGGATGTTTCTTCCACTGGCCTCAGTTGTAGATGATCTGACCGTAGCGAACCTTGTAACGTTTGACCGCCATTTTGTCCTACTAGTGCAGCAGATGGAGTAGATGCCTGAAAATGAAAAAAGATTGTATTAAGTTTACGTTCAAGGGAGGAGAGGGAGGGAAGTAGCGACTTACCATTTTAGTTGGGTAATAGAACAGGGAACTAGAGAGAGAGAAAATGTGCGTCCGTCACTCGTGTGATTCAACGATGGAATGATTCTCACTGTGGAAGGCTCGCTATTTATAAAGAAATGCTTGATTCTCATTGGATGATGATCCTCATTGGACAATAACATCAAGCTGATTCCAAATCTGGTCTCTGTTTTCCAATCCGATGCTTCGTTTTGAAGCTAGAGCCCAAAACGTCCCAAATTCTAACTCTGTCGTTTTTCGCCAATGTCCCAAAATCTTAAATGGCGTCTCACATCTAAACGAAGACAGATAGGAACAAGCCGATTGTTTCACTGAATTTGTCTCACTCTTAGCTTTCAAACGAGCTATCGCACGACAAAATCCGTCCACTGGAAGCCAAAATCGAAGCAAGCTGTCCAGAGGGGGGGGGGACGTCAGTGAAATTTCAGAATTTGATGAAAAATGTTTTGGTGACGGTCCCAGGTCGAAATTCCACACTTTGGAAAATTTTCAAAATTTTACCCATACAAAGTCACTCTGACACTTAGGATTTTTTCAGGTAAGCGAGCTCCGACCTAAAATCTTGTAACCGCTCTAACTTTTGAACGAAGACAGATAGGAACAAGCCGATTGTTTCACTGAATTTGTCTCACTCTTAGCTTTCAAACGAGCTATCGCACGACAAAATCCGTCCACTGGAAGCCAAAATCGAAGCAAGCTGTCCAGAGGGGGGGGGGGGACGTCAGTGAAATTTCAAAATTTGATGAAAAATGTTTTGGTGACGGTCCCAGGTCGAAATTCCACACTTTGGAAAATTTTCAAATTTTTACCCATACAAAGTCACTCTGACACTTAGGATTTTTTCAGGTAAGCGAGCTCCGACCTAAAATCTTGTAACCGCTCTAACTTTTGAACGAAGACAGATAGGAACAAGCCGATTGTTTCACTGAATTTGTCTCACTCTTAGCTTTCAAACGAGCTATCGCACGACAAAATCCGTCCACTGGAAGCCAAAATCGAAGCAAGCTGTCCAGAGGGGGGGGGGGACGTCAGCCGAAAATTTTTTCTCTCCGATTTCGCTGGAAACATCCTTCCTAACCCAAAATTTCACGTAGATTCCGAATCTGGCCTCCGTTTTCTCATCCGATGCTTCGTTTGGGCGCTACACACCAAAACATCCCAAATTCTAACTCTGTCGTTTTTTCGAAAAATGTTGAAAATTTTTTCTCTCCGATTTCGCTGGAAACATCCTTCCTAACCCAAAATTTCACGTAGATTCCGAATCTGGACTCCGTTTTCTCATCCGAACACTCCTTCCACTCGAAACCCATTTACATACCAACATTAGCTGATCAGCCCATGCACCAAAAACACAACACAACTATAACACTAATCCTGGCGGTCGTTCACGTCACGTCAAACCATACGAGACCAACACATCCGAGTCTCACACTCTGTCGTTCCAGAGGGGGGGGGAGTCAGCGAACATGTTGTGAACCCACCTGGTCGGCACACCACGACAGACTATGTCGTTCCAGAGGGGGGGGGGGACTCAGACCCGAAGCACCACGGCGGCCGACCACGACACTCTGCCGTTCCAGAGGGGGGGGGGGAGTCAGCGATGGCGGCCATCTTGCGCTATCTGGTGTTTGTCACTTCCTTACTACTTGCGCTCTTTTAATAATCTTGAATTGTCTGGTATAATAGTTACATTGAGCCTTGTGAAAGAAAGAGAGGCTCACTCTCCAGCATAAGTCTACCAAAGATTCTTCAAAGGAATCTTGTCTCGTTATCGAATTTATATTATTAAGCAGATTATGTTCATGCGCTTACAATGACAATGATGCACAATACAAGGAAAATAGTAACAATAATCAAAACAATTGCTCGAATGCTTTTGATGCTCTTTTGATGTCATCTGCGCTTCACTTGTCCTAAGTATTGGTATCAGGATCAACTCGAATTTCATAAGTGTACACAACGCATGGTCGCATCAGCTTTCAGACTAAAGTGCTGTCCTGTTTTACAAGTGTTGAATATTATGTCAACATCATGGTCCAATTTTCTAAATACTTTAATAAGTTTGCGTCGAAATTTTATGGATGTTTTACCTACAAACGGAAGTATCAAAAACTTGGTATCCTCCCATTCATCTTTCTTCGTTGTTTTTTTATCCGCTCTATATTTCATTAGTACAATCTAGTGCGGATATATTACAAGTAAAACATAGTTTTGATACTTCCGTTTGTCGGTAAAACATCGATAAAATTCCGACGCAAACTTGTTAAAGTATTTAGGAAATTAGACCATGATTCAACACTTGCAAAGGAGGACAAGTAAGCTGATGCGATCATGCGTTGTGTACAGTTTGAATGTCAGGTTGATGACCCTGAAGACCAATACTTGGGACAAGTAAAGCGCAGATGACATCAGAGAATAAGAGAACATAGAAGAAGTAACTCAGCCGTAAATAGCCATCTAAATACATGTCCGACCTGTAGTAATGACATTGATAATTGTTTCTCCGTTAAATACACATGACGTTAATATTAATACTAATAATGTGTCTTTATTCAAGGAAAATGAAACTCATACAACACATTTAAGATCACAATAATGACAATAAGCACAAGTGGCATGGAAAAGTAATTCATATAGTATCAAATGCTATGAATCTTATTATACAAAAGTGGACAATACGGAATAAATGATAATATTCTTCTGTTTGTTCTAATGACAGGTAAACGTAGATGACAAGAGCTTCTCACAGTCTCAGGACACAAAAAATGCCAAGGACTGCAAGATTGTATCAGTTTCTTAAATTCTTTTAAAGTTCTGTTATCACGTCTTACAGACAAAGGAGTAAAGGCAGTACAACGGCAAGATTTTCCACAACTGATCCTGTGTAAGAGTTTACGAATTTTCTCAAGTTTGTCGGTGTCTGTCTTCGTGATGCCAACAAGCAAGGGAGAATTGAACTGAATATACAGATTATAAATCACAATGAGATCTTCCTTGGATGTTCGGCTTCTTAATAGGCGCAGAATGCTTACACGGCGCGCGGCAAGTCTATATATGTGAGCAATGTACTCATTCCATGAGAGATTGTCCTGAAAAATCACACCTAAAATCCGCATTGTGCAACATAAAGATATGTCAGGAGAATGCAATGCTGTTCCTCTCGCACAAGAGACAAACACACATTTTGTTTTTCTTGCATTCAGAAGGAGACCTTCTCAATTCAGAAACAGGACGTTGCGAATTTGAAACATGTATTGTAGAAGCTTTGTTAATAAATGATAAAACTCTTGGATTAAATCAAACCCTACGTCTTAATGGTTAGTTTCTTTTCTTAAAGTATTCGAATAATTGTTTTGGTTATTGCTACTGTTTTCTTTGTATTGTAAATCGTTGTTTGTCATTGTCAGTGTATGAACTTATTCTGCTAAATCATTGGTTGCATCTGCGCAAAAATCATTCTTGTATCATCAGGTTTCATTTAGAAGGCATGCACGTATTGAGTATTTTTAAGATGTCCTCTGATTTTCGCGCGTTTCATGTAAAACCAACGGCGTTCATACTTTTTAGCTAGCACCAATCGCAAAATTGTCGTTTACTTCAATTCACAAAACGCGGTGAACACATCACAAAAACAAATGTCAATGAATATTGATCAAAATTCAAAAGGAAGTTTGAGATAAGTCACTTCGCCCATGATAGGTTGGCTTACACTACATAATTTCCACATTTTTCTGTTATGCCTGAGTCCTATCGAAACCATGGAGTCGCGGCCGTGTTAAAACAATTGAAATCCGCACCCCTAGTCACGTTGATTATTCTTGCCTTAGCGAGGTCAGACGTAGCAAAGCAAGCACACTGAACTTGCGATTAAGTAAGTGAGTGTTTATATTTCTTGAAATGGAAATCACAAAATTGCAGAATGCAGATATGCACAAGGACGATGTAAGCGCGAATTGATTAGTAATTGACAAATACTGCATAATATGCAAGTGGAGATAGCACGGCACAACCACATTTCGAATTTGTAAAAAGTAGAACATTTTAACGGAAGAATGTATTATTCAACGTTAATATCCACGGAAAGAAAAGTAGCATTGGAGTTAACATATTTTTCTTCCATTCCTGTTTTTACTGTTGCCGGTCTTACTTCTTTTATTCAATCAGTAGTATCAAAGACTCCATATTTTTGTAAATGTTTGAGCATTTAGAGATTCACGCAGAGGGATCCTAATTTTCAGTTTTTGCGAAATAAGTCTAGCGTAAATATTTCAAATTTACGCATTCAAACCCCGATTTTTCCCATTTAACTTTTTTTTGGGTGAATAGCGATCCCTGGCAGGGTTCGCAATTTGCCGCAGAAAAATCGGAAAAACCGGTGTTTGAATGCATAAATTTGAAATATTTGCAATATTCGGCAAATTTCGTGAAAAACAGAAAATTGCGATTCCTGGGTCTGAGAACTCAATACAATTTTGTACTTTCCATAGCCGGTTATTGTCCAAGACGCCTGCAAGGAATCAATGTGATGCATTTCAGGGGATCTTCTTCTTCTGGCTTTCCGCACAATGGACGGAGTCAACATTTCCTCATGTTTGCTGTCATGGGCGTGAGTAAGGGGAAATGTGGGGCATACTTAGCGTGTCCACATCACGCGCACACGTGGTCTTGCCAATACTGTGCGCATTGTATTGCCCGTGCACTGATGTAGGTCGTGCTGGACGCATCCATCGTCTTCTGTCGCTCTCTGCACCTGCATTTGTCATCTTCGCTTGTGGTGTTCCATTTTTCCTCATTACTTCATAAAGGCCCACTTCGGAGGCGGTTGAGTATCTTCCATGCGCAGTACGGGATTTCCTTGCCGCGCGATAGTTTGGCCTGTCTGAGCACTTGGTGTAGGTCTAAGGAAGCTCTGTCGTGACTTAAGCCTTGATGATGCACGGATTGCTGCGTACAGTGGATGTCTTCTGTCCTCAACAATTGTCTCTTCACCTCCATTGCTCTGTACCCAGGCGGTTGTATCCTCGCAAATGGATGTAGTTGCTGGAGAGAAATTGGACGCAAGCAGCCTGTTATAATACGGCAAGCGTCATTCAGGATGAGGTCTAGTTCCCTTGCGTTCGTTGACCTTTCCCACACAGGGCAGGCATATTCTGCCGTGGAATATGTGTGCCGGGGCTGTGGACCGTAGGATTTCAGGATTAACTACCCATATGGTACCGATAAGCTTCCTCAGACATTTGGTCCCCCAAGTCTCCCTAACTGCGAGTCTCCTTCCGGTGCTCTTGTCAAGCCCTTTCAAAAAGCCTGTGCACGAAGAACGTTGAATGGCATAAAACGTATGACAGCGAGAACACGACCTGCAATTCTTCAAATGACCTCAATTAATCGCCGAGTTATGATAATCTCAACAGGCAGCATGCTTCCAGCTCAGGTCAACTGTTCACCTTTATATCAACTAATTCAAATGAACGTGATGTCTGAGAGAATGAAATATACATTTTTTGGAACTATCACTATTGCATGAGTTATTCTGAAGATTTGCAATTCAAATTTGCAACCATTTTACTTTTCAGTTGCTCATTTTGTTGTTGTTTCTTACAGACTTTATTCATTATCGGAGTTGAAAGTCTTGGACGTGTCATATAATCGTCTGACGTCACTTCAAAACAACATTTCAAAGCTGAAGTAAGTGTACGACAGTATAATATCAAGAACATCTATGATTGATAAGCCATTTTATATTAATCATAGATATTTTAAATTAATCATAGATGATAAATACAGTAATCCCTGATAATATATTTCAGTTAGTTTATATGCTGGAACGTGCATGTGTAGCACATACATAATATCTCACATTTGATAGAGTATCATTGTATAGAACTTTTATCGCAAAAAATGTTTTCAATGGATTTTAACCTGTTTAAGGGATTTTCAACAGAAGGTAACTCTGTTTTTATACAGTAGATTTAGATCATGATTTCTCAGAACTATTTATCGCTTGATTACAGAGCTTCTTTATTTCATCTGAACTTGCATTGCTCTAAATTAAAAGAAACATCCTGCGACTTTGCCATACCTAGGCACTTAGTTGAAAGTAGCGAGGTTTGAAGACCTTCCACTTGAAATTTGTAAATCAAATCACATATGCTACTTTAAATGTCTAGCAGAGTAGTCTTGCTTCATTTATTTAAATAAAAAGTTAAAAAGATGATGGCATTTCCCATTATCGAAGAACAAAATGGTTATCAGCATGTTCGATGTAACAAAGCTTCAAATGTGCCTGCAGATCTGAGATTCCACTACCGGATACTTCTTTATTGCTATTCCCATTGCAACCAAACTTCACACGAGGTTCAGGCTCATCTTAACATAGGCTGTCGCAGAAAATCAACTCATTCTGACAACACATTTTTGTCCGAGAAACTTAGTCCGGACACTTCTACGTTGTTGAATGAAATGCAAACAAGCGCGGGTGATTAGTCTATCAAGTTATTGAGGAAACGTGTACGTGTGTGATGGCTTAGCGTCACTACTCCCCAAATTGGGGGCTTGGACGTTGCTGACGTAGTCAGATTATTATCTGCACCATTCTGATCGCTTAGCCCGGATGCCCTACCTCACACTTTCGGGGCTCGACCTCTGGACCGAAAGATCGCTAGGCCAAGCACTTAGCCACTATACCACGGAAACAGTTCTTGATTTTTTGAGGTTTGATTCAGCTGATACGAAATCGGTTTTCTCTGCTTTGATATTACCTTAGATCTAAGAAGTGTATGTAACTACTGCTTATGAAGTAAAAGCAGGAACTGAGTGATTTCGTGAGTCGCTAAATTGAACGGCTTGGGCTGAATACATTGACTGCGGTGGTCTCTCGGGCTGAAATGTTCTACCATGTCCGTCTGAGTGATACACAATGAAATGTACAATAAATTCGCATATTTTCCTGGACTCTATCTATGCATTTTTCTCATTCAAGGCATCTGATCCGGCTAAATGTGGAAGGCAATGAATTACCTGCATTGCCCGCTGGTGTTCTGAAGTTGCGACTTCGCAGTATCCGTGTCCGCAATAACTTCATGCATCCACTGTTTTGGCGCGAGCACACTGTCAACTCTCCTCCGAGTCTGGTCTGTAGTGCGGCCCTCATTGTCAAGCAATCTCGCATTGATGAAAAGTTCGCACCATGCGACACGACCGACGTCGACAAGGAATATGGTTCACCATTGCCATCTCTCCCCACTGCAGCGGCTGTTGTACTGAGCAGGTAAATAAACGGTTAATTTTTATGTTTATTCCGTAAGGGGCTAGCGGAGGAAACGTCATACAAAAAGCATCACGATCTAATACTAAGGATAATCATGTTAAATTAAAATGTTGCTGTTGTCTCATGGGAAGTTCTGGATCTGGAGCGGTTTAATTTGGGCAGCTTAGCTCCTTCCGCGTCAATCGCAGCTTTCACCCACTCCACTCCGCTTCAATCGCAGCTTTCACCCACTCCTCTCCGCTTCAATTGCAGCTTTCACCCACTCCGCTCCACTTCAATCGCAGCTTTCACCCACTCCCCTCCGCTTCAATTGCAGCTTTCACCCACTCCACTTCAATTGCAGCTTTCACCTACTCCACTTCAATTGCAGCTTTCACCTACTCCGCTCCGCTTCAATTGCAGCTTTCACCCACTCCCCTCCACTTCAATTGCAGCTTTCACCTACTCCACTTCAATTGCAGCTTTCACCCTCTCCGCTTCGCTTCAATTGCAGCTTTCACCCACTCCGCTCCGCTTCAATTGCAGCTTTCACCCTCTCCGCTCCGCTCCGCTTCAATTGCAGCTTTCACCCACTCCGCTCCGCTTCAATTGCAACTTTCACCTACTCCGCTCCGCTTCAATTGCAGCTTTCACCCTCTCCGCTCCGCTCCGCTTCAATTGCAGCTTTCACCCACTCCGCTCCGCTTCGCTTCAATTGCAGCTTTCACCCTCTCCGCTCCGCTTTGCTTCAATTGCAGCTTTCACATACTCCGCTCCGCTTCAATTGCAGCTTTCACCCACTCCGCTCCGCTTCGCTTCAATCGCAGCTTTCACCCACTCCGCTCCGCTTCAATTGCAGCTTTCACCCTCTCCGCTCCGCTCCGCTTCAATTGCAGCTTTCACCCACTCCGCTCCGCTTCAATTGCAGCTTTCACCCACTCCGCTCCGCTTCAATTGCAGCTTTCACCTACTCCACTTCAATTGCAACTTTCACCTACTCCGCTCCGCTTCAATTGCAGCTTTCACCCACTCCGCTCCGCTTCGCTTCAATTACAGCTTTCACCCACTCCGCTTCAATCGCAGCTTTCACCCACTCCGCTCCGCCCTGCTTCAATTGCAGCTTTCACCCACTCCGCTCCGCTTTGCTTCAATTGCAGCTTTCACCCACTCCGCTCCGCTTCAATTGCAGCTTTCACCCACTCCGCTCCGCTTCAATTGCAGCTTTCACCCACTCCGCTTCGCTTCAATTGCAGCTTTCACCCACTCCCCTCCGCTTCAATTGCAGCTTTCACCCACTCCGCTCCGCTTCAATTGCAACTTTCACCCACTCCGCTCCGCTTCAATTGCAGCTTTCACCCACTCCGCTTCAATTGCAGCTTTCACCCACTCCGCTCCGCTCCGCTTCAATTGCAGCTTTCACCTACTCCACTTCAATTGCATCTTTCACCCACTCCGCTTTGCTTCAATTGCAACTTTCACCCACTCCTCTCCGCTTCAATTGCAGCTTTCACCCACTCCGCTTTGCTTCAATTGCAACTTTCACCCACTCCTCTCCGCTTCAATTGCAACTTTCACCCACTCCTCTCCGCTTCAATTGCAGCTTTCACCCACTCCGCTCCGCTCCGCTTCAATTGCAGCTTTCACCTACTCCGCTCCGCTTCAATTGCAGCTTTCACCCACTTTGCTCCACTTCAATCGCAGCTTTCACCCACTCCGCTTTGCTTCAATTGCAGCTTTCACCCACTCCGCTCCGCTTCAATTGCAGCTTTCACCCACTCCGCTCCGCTTCAATTGCAGCTTTCACCCACTCCGCTTCGCTTCAATTGCAGCTTTCACCCACTCCCCTCCGCTTCAATTGCAACTTTCACCCACTCCGCTACGCTTCAATTGCAACTTTCACCCACTCCGCTCCGCTTCAATTGCAGCTTTCACCCACTCCGCTTCAATTGCAGCTTTCACCCACTCCGCTCCGCTCCGCTTCAATTGCAACTTTCACCCACTCCTCTCCGCTTCAATTGCAGCTTTCACCCACTTCGCTCCACTTCAACCGCAGCTTTCACCCACTTCGCTCCACTTCAATCGCAGCTTTCACCCACTCCGCTCCGCTTCAATTGCAGCTTTCACCCACTCCGCTTCAATCGCAGCTTTCACCCACTCCGCTCCGCCCTGCTTCAATTGCAGCTTTCACCCACTCCGCTTCAATTGCAGCTTTCACCCACTCCGCTCCGCTCCGCTTCAATTGCAACTTTCACCCACTCCTCTCCGCTTCAATTGCAGCTTTCACCCACTTCGCTCCACTTCAACCGCAGCTTTCACCCACTTCGCTCCACTTCAATCGCAGCTTTCACCCACTCCGCTCCGCTTCAATTGCAGCTTTCACCCACTCCGCTTCAATTGCAGCTTTCACCCACTTCGCTCCACTTCAATTGCAGCTTTCACCCACTCCGCTCTGCTTCAATTGCAGCTTTCACCTACTCCACTTCAATTGCAGCTTTCACCTACTCCGCTCCGCTTCAATTGCATCTTTCACCCACTCCGCTTCACTCCAAGACAACAATCAGCTCCACTCGGCTCTCCTCCATAATTATAAATGCTTATAGTAATGCGATAATAATTCGAAAAATAACTAATTCTCTCATTTAGTAATTTATTTTTAATTAATTAAATTATTTCATCACGCATCAAAAATTTTCAAAGTTTTCAAAGATGCCATAACATAAATTATAATTTAACTTTTGTAAATCATATTGACTTATATTAATTCTTACCTGTAAACCAAAAATATAAGAAATAAAAAGTCGTAGACATCGTTGATTTTTTTTCCATAATTAATCAGTATGATAATTCAGTATTATCACACCAGTCATTTGTTGCAAAGGTCATGCGCTCCTATTATTAGATCTGTGGTTTTCCTGGACTTTTACTGGATGTCACTTTGTCATTCATCTACTAATTATCTGATTTTGTATGATCGCTCATAGTCAAGCCTCATGAATGTTTATCCCGTCGAGTATTGCGTCATTCTTCACCCATTCTGTTGCAATATGATGAATAAAGAGATTAATGACTCTCCTCAATCATACGCGTCACAGATTACAAGATTTCTTGATACCTTTGAACTAATGAAGACTAAAGAAATCAGGTAATAACAAGAGATGTAGCCTTAATTACGTATTGACTTCTTATTATAGTATATAGCGTTACTTTGTTTGGCAGGCCAATGCCTTCATGGATTCACGAATTTATGCATGTTCTGATCAGTTCAAAATCGCTCCGCTGCGATTTACCTCCCGCTCTGCTCCGAGCTCCGCTCCAGATCCCTCGTCAGCCTTTCTACTTATTTTTTTATATGATTTAATCGCTCCCCTCTCCTTAAAAAATTCAACACAATTAGCGTGTGCTCATTCTAAAAGTAGTATCAGTTTTTACCGATTCGGTCCACTTTATTCTATAAATAGCAATTCAAAATTTGAATTCCATTTTTCTCAAAAGTTGATATTTTGAGTATCAGTCAAAATTGATGGTTTTGGTCAACTGTTTATAGAACCAAACTTATCGGGTTGGTGACAATTGATAGCACCATTGGACAGAGCATACGCCGAGTACATTGTTTAGCAATTTTGGGGACATCAAAATTAGAGGGGGCCCTCAAGTGAAATAGAGTTAAGACTTGTGTGCAGTGCTTTGCATAGCACTCTAAAACCATGAACACAAATCCCCATACACAACATGGTAGTATCGTGACCACAGTTAGAATGTTTAAGTGCGTCACTCTGCTAGAAGTGAAGACTAATTCAAAACGATAGCACATGCTGCAAGTCAGTAAGTGGGCAGAAAGGAATTCCTGATACCTTACAGAGATAGGAAAAAAGTCGTACATCGCCCGCGGATTGATGTGAATTCCATCAAAGTGTTTCGATTGCCACGATTCCTTCAGATTCGAAGAATTCAGATCATTGCGCAAAAGTTTTCTTGATAATGTTGGTCCTTCTGATCATTATTAAAGAAGATAGTAGGGTGCGAAACTTGCAATGTGTGACCGAAATGATATTTCAGCTGATACGCCACTCACTGGCTGTTCTCCAAAAGCCGGCTGAGAGCTTATTGTTTGAGAGAATGTGGGCCATTCCCAATAGAGTGCCATATGCGAATCATCCCTTCTAGATAACGAGTACTGAACGAACAAGTTGTCTCATTCTACGGACGTGGCAATGAGTATTAGAACATGTATCAATAACATGCGATGAAATGCTGCTGAAATTCCGCATGAATGTAAAAGCAACGGGCTTAAAAATATTTTGTTGTGAATAGTAGAGTCGTCTTCTGTAATTGTAAGAGGACTTTCCGATCGACTGGTGTCAGGTTCAACTTTGTTATGATAATCGTGATATTTTGAATATGTCCACTAGGTGACATGCCACGCGTAATTACGGAGCACCCCAAACATCCGTGGTTAAGGACATTCTATTCTTCTACCCGCGTACATACGCGCTGCACTAAGAGTCAGAAATCACTTGATCTGATGCTGTTAAAACATGGGGAATGTTTATGAATACGCGCGGGCGAGAGTCTATAGTTTGCGCGTCGTCTGCGGTTGTCTGCGCTGCCGTTTGAACCACGGATGAACCGCTAAGCATGTTCGGTCTTCCCTGAGCATGAAATTGAGGTCCTATCACATTGTTTAGCCTCTGATACATATGCAGGACATATGAGATGCAAAGTCTATATAACAGGACTGCCAACTATACTAACTTATATAACAGATGTTGCAGCAATGTTCCGCATAGCCACGGATGTTTGGGGTCATGTGTAATTACGCGTGCTTCACGCGTGATTGAGCGTGGCATGTCACCTAGTGTCATTAAATTATAACCCAGAAAGGATTTTGAATAACGTCTTCTTCTACTATTGCATGTATCTCCTTAAACACGACTGCACCATTCTAATCACTGGTGTCACCTCTACGAGGCTCTTTTCAGTCATTAAAGAGATCATTCAATTGTGTTGACGATCTAATATCTGGATTAGTATGTGAGGCAAGCTGCAGAATGCAGTTAGCAAGTGCATATGTTTATAAGTAAGGTGTATGTAAGCGAGTGAAGAATGTAGCCTGTAAGTGGATCCCACCTCTTATCGCCGAATACCAAGATAATCAATCAGAGTCTGAAAGGTCCATTGGCGTGTTATTTTGCTTCTAAGAGACAGTCAGATAAGCGTGTGTTTAACTCATGCAATTGAAATTAATACAATATCTATGCCATAGTTGAGTGATTATTGTGACAGATAGGTCATTCGATAAACAGATGTCTATGATTCAGTACACTAATGAATTTTCTATGTAGGTGAATATAAAATATCGGTTCCTGCGTGAGCTGATTCAACTAGTTGAGACTCTCATTGTGGCTTCTACACTATAATAGAACGATCATCTACAAGAATTGAGTTTTATTGATGAGAAATCAGAAACTCGTACTTTAGCATTTCCCAACAGCTTGCTGATTGAATGAAAGTGTAGAGCTCAATTTCCATAATGAATTGCGGGTCAGGTTGGATAGCACATTTCGGATCGGATCAGGTTCGGGTTCCTCTTGCACATTTTTGGGTCGGGTTGAACCAAATGTTTTACGACCGCTTTGCTTTAGTTTACTATGCCAATTACTTATATGCTCCATGTGTGTTGGGCGAGGACGAGATTGTGGAGGAAACCACTTTTTCCCTCCCGAATGTGCACTTTTTGTGATTCGAGCGTCTGAAGTTTGGTCAATAATCAGGCAATTATCTGATCCATTTGTGACCTCCACGTAGCTGAATTACAGGTGTTAGCCACACACCCGGTCGGCCGTTAAGTTATATATGATAATAGAATATAGTTATTTTAGGGTCTAATCCATTTTGATGACCTCCAAACAGCTGGATTACAGGTGCCTGGCAGACACCCGGTCGGAATTTCTATTAATAAGGCTGACTGCGCAAGGAGTCGAACCTGAGCCATCCAGACCACAGGCAGACACTTAAACCACTGTGCCACTCACTCGCCTGCCAATATGTTCTCCATATAATGATTATTTAGATGACAGTATTCAAATCATTCTCTTTTTTATAGATGTGGAATTTGTGATTGCTGCATGGGCCCGATGATTGGACCAGGAATGAAAATTATTCGTCCTTGTAAGAAAATGTTTGGAGTAAAAATGATTCCAATACTCTTCCATTCGTGCTCTCCATATTGTTTCAATTCCTTCAAGACGAGCTATCATCAACTTGTAGCGATGCTATACGGCGAGGACGAAGAAGAAGAGGAAGAAAATAAACTTGCTGTGACCGAAACTATCTCACAACCACAAGAGATGTAGTATTGAAGTTATGAATTATAATACATTTTTTGCTTTACTACCCAATTGTGACAAAATTGTACAAAAGCTTCAAAACCGAATAAAGATGCAGTATTTTCAGAATAGTTTTCCTATTTATCACGAATCATTGATATGCGGCAGTGGCGGCGAAGTCAGGGATGTGCCTCTCATCCATTGACTTCGAGCAATAGTTTGTTGACCGGGATTTGTTATTCGTACTTGTAGAAATTCACCTTAATACTTAGACATCAACATTTTGAAGAAAGGTCTTCTCAGTGTGATTTGGAATCTGCATTGCATTGTTTTTTTGATTTCAATATTGGCAAAATATGCAACTTTCGGTTGAAAAATGTTTTATTGCATGTAGAGTGCAGGCTCACACTGGGGGCTGCTTGAAAGGGAAATGAAAATGTCACGAAATTCTGTTAAACAATTTGTGAACCATTGACTTTATCAATTATCCATTAAAAAAATCTCCGTATCGGTTCCATCATAATCGCGATTCTCAGGAACAATTTTCAAAATTGGCGCTATCTGACTCAATTACACTGTTTATCAACAGGTCATACTGTTAGAACATGCAATGAAGATTCATGAAAGTGCTTGAGAAGAGAATCAGATCGCGTCGATTTGAGTAACCTGCATTTTGGTTTCATGCGTGACAGAAGCACGATTGATGCAATATTCATCTTAAGACAACTGCAAGATAGATTCTTGGCCTACGACAAAGACGTCTTCTATGGATTCATAGATCTAGAGAAGGCATTTGATCGTGTACCTATGTAGCGTGGTTCGATGGGCCGTCGAAGAGCTGGTGTCGATGAATGGATTGTGTCAGCGGTGCAAGAACAGTTGTGAGAACTGATGCAGGTTTGACTGATGACTTTTGTGTCAATGTTGGTTCGCATCAGGGCTCCGTTCTCAGTCCATTGTTGTTCGTGCTAGTGATGGACGCCATCTCAAAAGATACCACCCTGTGGGAACGCATCTTGCTAATATCAACAGATTATCTGGCTAGGTAGCGATTTTGTAGATAATTTTTTAAAGGTTCATTTTCGTGTAAAAACTATCTCCGCATGTGAAAATGGTCATCATTTATTCAAAAACATGTGTAAAATTAAAAAACGACAGGTGGCGAAAAAGTTGCTATAATTAGTTGGTAGATATTTGTTTACTAATGCGAGCTGATTTTTCGCCAACCGGCGAAATCGTGGATATTGTAGCAACTAATTAGTGGGTAATGTTCGTATATTACCTTTACATGAAAATATATTGTATACTCAGTCTGATCTGATAAAAAGGGATCTTTTTTAATTCACGAAGGCTTAAACTAAAAAAGTTTCCCCTAATCTTCCATAAATGTCGCAGTAAACACTATTATATTATTCAAATGTTTGTCATTGTTGTAAATTATTGAATGTCAAGAGATGTTATGAAAATTGATAGAAGCGGATTCTCTATATTCTTATCATTATCAAAGAATGATAGTCTGCACTTATTTCTTAGATAGATTGGCCATAAAACTGTATGTGGGTGATGGTGAGGAGGCGAGGGAGAAAATAGAACCTCGGCTGTAGAGGCGGATTACTAAAGAAAATAAGAGAGAAAGTCAAAAGTAAAAGGTGACATACAGAGCGCGAATTGTCGCCGGCGAACCTCGCCAGCGAATATGCTAAAAAAAATTACTGAGCTTGCATGATAATATGTAGCTGATTATTTGCCAGCTTTTCGCCATATAGCGCAGGGCAGTGCTCCCTAGTGATCATTTTCTATGGAAATCCCACAAAATTTCGCAGTAGAATTATCGCGCATTGTCTACTGCCAAAAAGACCTACAGATATCATTCGTCTACTGCCAAAAAGGCCTACAGACATCAATTTATAAACGCATTCAGACAAGCAATAATTTTCACGATATTTTGCGATTAATTAGGAATAATATAAATGCCGATCGAACCTCAAGCAAGCGTAATTTTAAGTCCCGTGGATACATTAAATCATCCACCGGGATTCAAAACTACCGAATTTGAGGTATTGAACAGTTCCTAAAAATAATAATAAGACTCACATTATATTTTCCATTTTCTCCAATCCTCCTTCAGAGATTCAACTTGTATTTGTTCGACTGTAGCTGTGTGTGGATCGAATATTTGATTACAATATAATTTCACTTCAAATGACTTTTCAGCAATGTAATCAATCACTTGTTTAATGGTTTTCAGCGAAAGTGAAAAGATATTAGGTAGTTGAGTCAGAATGATGCGAATCAAAACGTGTAGATGAAGATGATGTTGAAGGTTAGGAACAGGAGGCAGTTCAATTTTCCTGGCATTGTGCTAAAAACAAGCTGGTCTCTCGTTTGTATTTGCCTTTTATTTGAGGCTATGTGCAAGATAGAAATCCAGCAAGACCACAGCGCTTGCTGTGGACCGTCTTGCTGTCAGGTGGGACCGTGCAGTAAACATTCGCACTGCAAGGTTCCACCCCTTGATGTGTCTGTGACACGAAGCGCTGTGGTTTTACCTTTTTGATTTTCTATCTTGTGCATAACCTCAAAGGCAAATACAAAGGAGTGACCCGCTTGGTTTTAGTACAATGCCAGGAAAAGAGAAGATCGATAGTGAAAAGATTTCCATAGTGAAAAAATGCGTCGGCGTAATCCTGAAATTGGTTGTGAAAGTCGAATTACGACAGAATCATCTGAATGTCCAAAGCACAAATGACTGACTTGAGGCGTATTTAAAAGTTTTGTAAATCCACAAGTATAAGACAGTAGAACGACATGCATTGACCCTGCTTGGATGACTGAAACATGCACGATGCACTGAGAGGAATGAATCTGCAATTGATGACGCCTGGTTGATATAGCATACACAGTCTATCCGCTCGCATCCTCTTTGTCGTGTGACTCATGGACCGAAGGTCGTTATGAGGGCATTCATTAGTCATTAACAGGCAGGCGATCGACGAGTTGTTCATTCCATAGTAGGGAGAGAGATGTGTGTAGAGGAAAATTGTGACGGATACCGGTATATACATTACGTCCTTTAGTCATCATAGTCTTGCAAATAGGGGAACAACTGATCCGCATATTGTGACCTCGAATATTCCAGCTGAGATACATTCAAAATCAGAAAATCAGCTTTCAAATGGAGAAAAGAAAATAAAAGAAGATGAATCTCTCCGATGGAGATAAGGAGAGAGAGAGAGTGTGTGTGTGTGAGAGAGAGAGAGAGAGAGAGTGAGAGATAAAAAAGAGGAAGCTTGTTCCCCTGTGCTTCGCGCACTATGGCCCCGATCAAAAACAAACAGTTCGAGGAGACCGCGAATCATTTAGAGGAGACAAAGTAGCAAGAGAAGGGACGCATGTATAAAACCAAATGTTCTTTTTACAGGTGTGAAGCAAGTAATAAATGAATATAATGCATGCACATTTACATATCACATTCATTTATTCATATGATATTTAATATAATAAGTATTAAATGTGATGTAGACATAATATCAATATATCAAATATATAAACATAACAATATATTTGATAAGATAGAATTCTGTAATTGCGTATAAAATTGTATTACATGTATATATTCCGATGAATACATTAGATGGTAATAATACGAGATTTACATACAAATATCTTTTTTTTGTATATTACAGCAAAAGAATTGCTGTATTATACAAAAATGTTTGAGTTCAAAGTTCTTGTAGAGGTTATGTCTGTCGTCGATAAATGTTTAGAGACACGTGTCTCCAGCAAACATTTACAGATATATTTGCCTGCTAAACATTCTATGGATGCCATGAATGCCAGTAAGAATTCTCTAGAATTGCAGTAGGCATTATTAGCTCATACAAATGTCTCTAAAAACCATAAAAAGCTTACTGCCAAATCAAATATCTGTAGCGATTTTGAAAGGCAGTAGAAAATCGTAAAATCTCTAGAAAATGATCACTCGGCCTGCTTTGCCTTAGGATGTGCTATATGCTGACGACATCGCCATTGTGATAGAGAGTGAAGAAAGAGAAAAGATCCTAGATGAGCAAAGGCCTACTATCAAATTAGGTCAAATCTATCATAAAATACAGACTTGTGCAGCGATGAATACATGATGAAGTCGATCTTTGAAAGAAAAGTGTAAATTAGAACTCGTGGAGTAAAAGATATTAACCCTCGGAAATCTGAGCTCTTTCAAAACATCTGAGACCTGAACTATTACTTACAAATTCTTAGTTTACTTTAGGGCCGCGCGGTAAGTTACCCGGTAAATTACCAGGTAATTTATTCTTATATTCATGTTTTCTCTGAAAATAATTGTTTGTAATGTGTTATGCTGAAATAAAATCATTCAAAATGAACTCTGCTGAATTTTTGCTTTGATGCAAGTGTAATTTCGCATCATCAGTAACTATGGTTTCAGAGAAAATTGATTTTACGTTTTTAATGACCTGGGTGATAAATTTCCGTCTCCGATAAAATACTGTTAAATCATTATCTCAGAGAATTATCAAGATATATAAATTTCATTTCGGTATCCTTTTCCCAAGCGTGTTCCGGAAATTCTAAGGCCTAGAGCAGATACTCCACTTCTCAGCATTCTAAGCATTTTCGTCGACGAAGGGCTATGTACTGAGCGGTCAAACCTTGCCAGTATTACGAAAAATTCTTGCTATTTCCTTCGTCGTGATTGATTTAGCTAAAACTACACACATTTCGTCAAGTGAATCATCAGCACGTCACCTTTTCTCAAATCGCTACAGCAGCCGACATAAGTTCAACCAGTTACTGCACATCACCCGCTCATTCCTCCAGCTCCATTAACGAGCCACGTCACTAGCCTGCAGCTTCGAATCCAAGTCGCTAATGATGACTGATTAATTAATCCAAGTCTAACCTGTGATTGTCATCGAGCAAAATGAGGCGTCCGCTGATGTTGCCGCCATACATTCATCGACAGCATCGACCTTTCATGCACGCTGTTTTTGTTCTTTCCGATCCAGTTTGCTCTTCCCTCTCAGACTCCATCGTTACAATAGCCGTGTGGTTAGGGGCGCCGATTTCAGTTTCCTCACGACTGAAGGCTCAAATCTTTCCGCGAACGCAACGGCAGCGCATGGGAATTAACTTTTTTAGATCTTTTAACGATGCTGCATTGTACATGTAAATGGTACTCCTAAACTTGTTCCACTGATGTAAGGCTTACTCGTCACTAAAATGCGTGCGGTGGCCATTCTTCAGAGACCACTCTAACTCTACTGGCTCGTCGGTGAAGTCGGTACTCAATTACAACCAAACGAACCGCCGTACAACGCCACTGGTTCAACCTGCCAATGACTGATTAGTCGCAACAGGTCGAAAAGTGTTTCGCGGTGGTAGCATTTGTTTAGATTTGATTGATTTATCATTTCAATCGAATATTATCACATTATATATTGTATATATATGTACATGTATATATGTATGTTGTTCATCACAGAAAACGGACCACATGAACGCGCCACACACCATTCGAGAGCTTGCATTCGCAGCTTTCAAATAAGTTGCCATGATCTTATATTGGTTAATGTGCTTTATAGCCAGTGTTCAAAACTTAAACATCGCTCAATTTACAAATCATAATTTATTAATATCAAAATTTGTTACTATACTGATAATGAATCAGATAGTAATAGAGAAAGTATTTTCTGAGCTTTATTTTGATGCAAACTCATCGAAATCGAAGGACAGGGAGAGAATTAGTGATGTCGTAAAATTATCACAGAATCAGAGACTGAAAATGTCATCTTCCCAATTTTTCATTAAAGATTTTCGTGTTTAGTCTCTTTAGAATCACAACGATGCAAGGAGTAAGAATATGCAAGTGTTATTCAAATCAGTTCAATAGTTCTTTTTCAAATTCAATTCAACATTTTTCTCATGAAGATGCTGAAAAAAGAACTTTGAGGGCAGGGCTTATCCATGGATGATTGCAGCTTCTCATTCTAACTGTTTTCTAACTGTTGTGCTTTGTTCAATTATTTTGTTACTCAACATTTCTGTTATATACATTTTGTTAACATCTTTGTTATCGGTGCTGTCCATGCTGATTAATCGAATTTTTGTAGTCTTCTTGTGTGCGCATCTTCGCATGTTTTGTACCATATATCTCCAACCGTATTGATTTACTGGTATAATCATATTTTGTATGCAATTTTTACTTTTATAAACACCGATGTATGGAAGTCCGAATAGATGAAGATTACATTTTATTTACGGTATACAATCATTTAGCGGTCTCTGAACAGTATATTCATTGAGATTATATCGAGTTTCGCAACAATTGGTTTGCTGAAAGAGAAATATTTTTTACCAAAAATTTTTGTTATATTTTTCAATTTGCAGCAGTATATTAAAAGCATGTTTTTATCAAAATAATTCTTTTATTCATAAGTCAATTTTGGTGAAAGTCAATTTCAGTAAAACAATGTTGTCTACATGTACCTGAGCGTTAATTTTTTGCGTGTCGTTCAGCCCACATGTACGAATCATGGTGTCTTAGAAGAACAGTTACAATAGATGGTGGCTTCACGATGTGCAAGCTGCTGGAATAAAACCTCCGATAGATAATTTTATTGAAATTGATTTATTCCGTGTAGCAGAACCCTTGCATTTGTTCATTGCATAATTTCATGCAGCCCTGACGGAAATAAGCCTCGTAGCTGTGCGATCTTCAGCTCATCAAAATCTGCGGTGAAAAAAATGAAACAGGCTGTCTTTCAGGGTCGAACTATTGGTACTATTCACCTTTATTAGCAATGTTTTGCACACAGCTGCTCATATAGAGCAACCGGTCACGCACGAGCATGTGCGAAAGCAAAATATTTGCATTTGAGGTCTCCTGACACATCGAACGAAGATGATGGCCCATTAATAGCGTCACGCATAATGTGCCACCATGGACATGCACAAAGAAACTTGAGAAGAATTTCTCTGAGGGTTGTGGACCCATAATTGGTACCATTCTCCTACTGACTGTTCAACTGATGTGAAGTGGCACTAGGGATGCGGAGTCCTATCATTTTGATGGTAGTCCGACTCCGGGTGGCGAGTATATAAAGCCTAGATTTTGAAAAATAAACTGATAGTCTACATGATAGATCATTATAGTCTCAGCTGAGCCTATTTTTAGAGGTCATTGCTGCATCAATTATCAATCATTTTCGATGAAAGTTTATCAAATGTCGCTTCAAGTTGCATGTATACGACTCGGCTCCTCCCATTTTCTTGATGTGTGCTTCACACGGTTTTCTCCAGTCTCAACCATGCAGGAAAATCCCCCATCCTTCAAAAAATATGAGTGCACCTTCCATTTTAATATGCACTTTAGAGGAGTCATCACACACGATTAACGTGAAGGTAAGAGGCAATGTTCTCAAACAAGCTAGTATTTCATTTTTGTCTCTGATGTGACCCTTGGTGCGTAGGTATGATCTAGGCTAGGAAGGCTTGTCTTCTCTACTAAATCGCCGAGTGAAAATACAATCCTTTTTTCACTATCACAGTTCATTCCCTCAACTATTATAAGCTTTGCATGCAGTGCTGTCTCTGTACTTTTGTTTGGCGAAGAAAGTTGACATCAAGACAGTGACAGCTATGCACGAGGTCCTATCATTTGATAGGACCCCGACTCCGACTCCACCAAAAATGATAGGACTCCGGGACTCCGACTCCAACTCTACATCTCTGATTGTCAGTATCACATGCAAAATCATGGTCAAAACTAATGGGCATGAGAAGTTGAAATATCACCAGAAAAATATGACTCCGGAGCATGGGCGGCTGAGACACATCGAGAGGGCCTTGCCCCTTCCCCCAATTATTGGCTATCTTCGAGAAAGTGTGATAACTTCGGGAACAATGTCATCAGGCAAAATCTTAACCGTCAAGTTATGATGCTGTATGACATATGCAACAAAGATTTTGTCAAGACTCTAAAGGGTGTCACTCAATGCATCCTGTCACAAAGTGCTTTTGTGCGCGATTTATTGAGTGAAGTTGCGGCTCTCATACGTCTAGGTTTTGTCATTCCAGCAGCCTCATCAGTTTCTGCAGAGCAATCATTTTCCGCTTTTAAAAGGCCGACGCCTTTTGATCAACAATGATCTCTGAGCGTCTAAACACTGTCGGTGTATTGCATGCTGATTTGATTGCTGATGATTTTGTTAATCTGAACAGCGCTCGAAAGGATATTTTCGGATGGTATCTTATTATAAGAATGACATTAATTTGCACATGCAGATTTCAATGTATCGCTTATGCGTTACTTGTGGACAATCAGTTGCTGTAAATTACAGCTATAGTGTACGTAGTATGATGGATTTATAAATAAGGTAGCTTATAGACAGTCAACCAATGTAGGCTCATAACCAAGTACCGTATTTTGGCCCCTCTATGAAAATTTCGTGTCGCCGCGATTGCTCTGGAGTCCACTGCACCACCTCTGCTCTCTGAGGGTTAAACTTCAACTTTTCCATTATTTTTACGTTGTCACAAATTTGTGCAAATAATGCCTAAGAAACCTTCGTAACGATTACAAATAATGACTATCATATTCATAAATTCCGTAGTGATTCGTCTGTGTTAATTTATTAAACAATTCAGCTTCTAAATTTCGCGCTATATGAAAAGGATCATCATGATTATGGATCCACGATAGGTTTTGTTATTCTCGTTTCCTAGTTCGCTTTTGTAGTCCACAGTATATGCAGGGTAGACATGATGCACATGTACAATACCGTTCACTTGGAGTACACATTTGAAGTTCTATAGAGAAAGATTACATGATCTGTCTGCGTCAATGATGCGATCATCGATTAGAAACATAAAATGAAAAGGAGGTTGAGAAAAAGAATAAATGACATTAACTTTGCAAATGAAATTAATTATTACATCCGTTGCTCTTCAATCGACTTACCAAGTTCATCGATTGATTAAACATAAGGATAATTGCATCAATATAGTCTGGATATTGGACGCATGAGTAACTTGCTGAATTGCATCCTAAGACAGCGGATATCAAGTTCGCCTAAGATTACATATACATCATCATGAGTTTAAGCATCTTTTGTAAACGTTTTGAAAGCATCTTTCACGTTCATGCGGTAGCAGATGAGTCCATGAAATATAAAATCCGTTATCTGACAGAATGTGCAATAAGAAATGTGACAAAATTTTGATGTAGCATAACTTTCTAACGATCGAACAAAAATTAACAAATAAGGTCTCATTTTGAAGCCAATACTCTTTATTGCCATAATTAACATTGCAATGATTGCATTTGAGGATGAGAACATAATGTACATAAGACTGAAGGGTTAGAACGCCATCAGCTCGTTTCAGGGCAGGATTGGATGGAGGCCGATTCGCACGCCTTTTTATGCCCGTATTTGCATAAATTACTTATCCACATGTAGATCAAATAATATTGATTCACAGTGATTGTGTGGTATAATTATAGATGAGATTAATCATTAGCCCATATTTGAAACTTGTCACGATATATAACAGGTCCAAGCATAGAGTAGTGATATATAGGTAGAGTGTCGACTCAAAAAAGTATCTGTATACAGTGAAAATTTTTGTATCAAAAGATTCAGTTTTTTGCGGAGATTACGTTCCCGTGGGCCAAAAAATTATTTGAGCAATTTTGAAAAAAGGCAAAATTTGCCAATTTATATACTACCGAGATGACTCTCCTATAGAAGTAGTATGAAACAAGTTGGATATCAGAAGGAATGAATATTTGCTAACAAGCATCCTAACTTAGCGGAAATTAAGCTGATTATCAAGGGAATTTCATGATCCGTTACATAATGGAAGTCTTCATGAAAAAGTCACAATATTATTCGTGCTTTCTTGGCTGAAATCTCAATCAAGTTTTTAATTTAATTTTCACCGGCATGATTTTATGATTCACTAAATTTATGTTTCATTTCTAGATTCTGAATAGTGATGTGGACCCATTTACATCTTTCAAAGTTGATTGAAGTCATTGTCTTTGATTCTGATATTTTGCTCTACCAGTGACAGGTTGCCTGTGATATGATCACGCTTAAGAAAATACTCTTGAGATTGAGCATGAAAGTAATAGGAATTCATCGAATTGCTAATTTAGCAAGCATTAAATCTACAAGGCTGTCATCAGAATCTGTGAAATACCATCAATCCTGCTGCATTACAATCATGATCACTCAATTCCGCTGTAATTTCTGCAAAACTGCAAAAATTTGCATATCTCACATTTGGTGACAATACCACTTGTATCTCCTTTGAGTTCATTTAATAAAATCGAAAGTGTATGCACATTGGGGATTTAATAAATGCGGAGTTACCACTCTACCTAATATACCTACTCTGTGGGTCCAAATAAAACATCTCTGTTCTACCTTGGGTCATTCCACAGAAAACTTGAAATTTTGTGTCATGAAGCCACTTTTCAATATTCATAATTTAGATTACACAGGATTATCAAAATAGAGGATGTCTGTAAGGTAACAAGATTTTAGGCACGCATGACGCTGTGAACTCTTTTCAATGTCGTATGTAATATCGACCTGTCGGTGGTGTACTAGCGTGTTCCCATAGAGACACATCAAAATTTTCAGTAAAATCTATGCTTGGTAGTAATGTAAGGTGATATTAGCAGGATAAGCTGAAAAAGTTTCAGTAAACACTCATTTGCGGCTGTGGTAAATAGTAAAAGGGCCTACATGAATTCGATTTTTTGTCCCTAACATTTTGTGACAGTGGTGTAGGATAACACGATGCGTTTCGACTGTTATCATATTCTCGTGTATAATTTGTCACCAAATGCGATTTCCTTAAACTTTGGTGGTGTAGAACCATTATCATCCATCCAGACTCAAATTCATCTTCCATCCCGCATTTCAATGTGCTTCCTTCATCGCGCACACTGGTTCCAAATCTGTGTTGCAACGGACGACATCACAAGAGAACAGCTTCAATTTATATATGACTAAAATTGATGAAACTTAGCATATCTGGACTACAAAATGTATCACTTTGACTGAATTTCATTTCAACTTGCTGAGCTAAAAGCGATTTTCTAAATGTCGTCAGTGGCACAGACATTGATCAGTGATGTAAAGAAATGCAACGAAATGTACACCAAAGGCATCCTGTTACACATTTTTGGATGGGAATTTCTACACCCTCTGAGACCCGAGGGAGTCCAGTGGACCCCCTTGGCCTGTCTGCCATGCTTACTGATTCAGTTGAAATGAAATATCGCACGCAGAATCACTGTCAAAAATGATGATTTTACATGGGTATGAGTGGTTGATATATCGTCGAAAGAAAAGTGAGATGGAAAAATGGCCCCGTGGTCCACTGAAACCCCCTCAGGTCTCTGAGGGGTAGAAGAATTCCACGCTTGCCTTATCAACAATAATTCGCCCTCATCAACAATAACAATTGCCCTCGCAACACACCGGTGTGCTCTGATTGGGCGAGTCGAGAATCGATATTCAACTTGCAACAGAGAGGAAAGTTGAGAGAAAAACAAAATGTACCTCAAGTTAATTAGAAAAGTTAAACTCCTGAACGAAGAACCCTATTCATATTAAGTCTGATTCGTTGATGAAGAACCTACATTGAAGCAATAGACGAATAGTCAAAAAAACAGACAGCTTCATCTCACATTGATCGAAATTTCGAATTATGAAGAAGTTATGAAGAAATTATGAAGAAAATTTTATCCACGATGATAGGCTGACTGTAAATATTCTTATGAGACCTGGGCAAGCGCACTGTATGAAGCTATTTGGCCGGAATGGATTTTTTTGCTAAGAACAAAGAGGATCATTTGGAATCCACTCTTCGACGGCTCGATAACCATTGGAAAGCCATTCCAATGCAAATGCATTCGTCTGAGTTTGGTTGTATCATAAAAAAATGCATGACTTGACAAGGTGACAAAGGCTAAAGGAAATTGTTGTGACAAACAATGTCTTCCAATCCAATCATCAAAGGCAGCTGCCGCATCGCATCATGCTTCAAGTTCTACTGAAATTGAAATATCGGGCATCAGTTATTCTAAAAGATGAAGAATAGCATGTAAATTAGGTGTCTAATCCTGTGGTTGTATGGGGATTCTGTGGGGATACCCACAGGTTTTTCTTTGCAGTATCACAGGTGATATCTTAAGTATCAGCCAAAATGAGCTCTAGATGCGCTCACTAGGTCAGAAATTTGGTAGTTCATGTTTAACGCTAATGATGGGTCTTAGTCTGTCAATCTGGCGAGCTTAGAATTCTTAATGAATTTGATATTTCGAAAGTAGTTTGACATTCAGATGTTTTGCTCCGTAAATTATAGACCGGAATGGCACGGTGAAAGGAAACAGAGGCTCTTCAAACCACGTGCTGGGCTTGAAATTCAAAATTATGGAATTATTGAGTTCCTCTAGAACACTCATCCGACTGAAACCATGTTTACAATTGGGCAACCAATCACTGTTTGTCTTCTTCTTCAATGTGACTTCATTGTAAACTTCCCAAATCGCTCCTTTCTTTGCCATACTTGAACACTAGCGTTTCCTCGAATCCTGAATAGATTTTTTTACTTTCTATTCACAGTGCTTAAATAAGCCCCAGTCTTTTCTTCTGTAGGCTTCATACCGCTTGTTGATGAGAACCTTAATTATGTTACTCATCCATGGAGGGTCACGGTCACCTCTCCTAGCCATGTTGGAAGGTAACTTGCTCAGCATTGATTCCAGGACATTCTAGAATCTATCACACATCTTATTAAGAGTGAGGTGGTGTATTAGGTTCTCGATGTTTTCCATTTGTTTTAGAACTGGAGTAACATGTGAATTCCGGAAATCAATGACCTTGATTAGCTCCGAGTCAAATACTTTTGGGGTGATGTATACGATATTATGATCACTTCTCCCAAGTGGTGGTGTGATCTATGGATCATTATAATATTGAGCAAGGTCTTTAGGTATAAGTACTAGATCAAGTATTTCATCTTCTCTCGTTGGAAAAAAATAACGTTTTTCTTACTAGAAATGTCAACCAGAAAAAATACGCGATACCGCGGATACTTGATCAACACAGACTCGATAGCTTGCCATAAAAATCGTTAATTTTTTAACATTTGTGTTACTCAATGAGCCACCATCAGGGAAATGCAGGCTGACACTGATGCAACAACATTCTTTGCATGATAATCCTACAATAAGAATCTCAACATCGTCATATTCAGTATCATAATACAAGCTCAGAATCAAACACGGATTTTACATAGCACCGCATGCCGCCTCCTTTTCTAGAACCTGCTCTATCAGTGCGATACACATTATTCATAAGATAAGAAATGAAATAGACACATCATCTACTGAAGAATCAAGCCAAAAAATTCCGATGTTTTGACAAAAGAAATATACCGAGTTCGTCCAACTTCTTTTTAAGAGACTTAGAATTCAACATGCACAATGAGGATAACACAGGAATGCGTTTGTGTTGCCACTTGAGGGGTGTCAGAAGCGGAATGAATCCTAGCTATCTTGCTTTCAGATTCCGTAAAAACGCTAGAATTACGCTCAAAAAGTCAATCGAAAATTTTCACTTGAACTGAACAAACACTTCCTCTCCATCAACAAACAGGGCTCCTTTCTTAATATAGATTTTCTTGCCATTGTTAGCTGGCTTCTTCACCTCAGTTCGCATTCTCTCGCCTAAACACTTTCCTTCCTTTTACTGAAAAGGTGTCAAGTCAGCATTAATAAATACAAGTGACATTTCTGTGTTTTTCAAGTACTTTGCTTTTCTCAAAATATCCATTTTTGGAGAACTTTGATAATGTTACTGTAACAGATCGAGGTGGTTTGTCTGGAACCTTTCTTCCCAAAAGTGAGATCATTGAAATATCGGTGATGGTCTCAATATTCACAGCTATGCCTTCACAGATGTCTTCCATAACTTCGTCAAAGTCGACAGTTTCTTCAGCGCCATGAAATTCATATGAATATGAATTTTCATAATGGAAGCGATCATGAACAAGAGCGTTGAGGTCCAATTACACTGGACGCGGCGCGTCCTTTCCCGTCACAATGTTTGTTCAGAAATTTAATAAACCTGTTGGGATGTTCAGACAGAGACGTGCGGGACCACGACGCGTCGTGCGTGAACAGCCCCACAGCTCTATTAAAGGAATAAACGAAAATTCTGCACACGTGAGTGAGGACCCGCCGCGCCGCGTCCGGTGTGAATGGACCTTGACAAAGGAACCAATCAAAACTGTCAACGGTGACTTCTCACAAACTGCTTCGTCTATGAAGATTTTCAGTCTTTATTTCTGTGACAATCTAAGATGGAATATTCGTATTCACTCTAGCGAATTTGAGAAGATTTGACGGCCGACTACCCTAGTCTGGAAAAGCATACTTTTGCCTTCGAAAGATCTGTTCTACTTCATTGTCGGCGGCTTTTTATTACTTATCATTGTCATGTTGTTCGATTAATAAAAATAAAATACTAATCTAACGAGTTAAGACAAATTCGTCTATGTAGCCGAGGCTGCTTGGTTGATAACTCGATGAGTTAATTTAATACTTACATTTCGGCTGTCACAGCCCTTTTCAAAGTATAGAGTAGAAAAGATTTACAAACGGAGTACAAGGCTATATAAAGATGTTTTCAAAAATCAAAATGTCATGTATATACCACTGTACAGATATCTTGTCCTTCATCACGCCTGTTCAGGTCAGGTTGGGCTGTCTTGATTATGAGTGCCTCTTTGAGACGAAGATCTACTGCGTCTTTAGCATATGACACAATTTCTATGCTGAGCCTGCCATGACAGATGAGCTTGTGATCATAGATGGCGGATTTGTTGTAAAATAAGTGCTCTCGAATTCTTGTGTGTAAGGGACGCACTGTACTAGAACAATGTAGACAGAACCGCATGAACATTGGATCTTATATACCACCATTTTTCTGCCACAATTGTCATTTTTCATAGGACAGTTCTTCATTGTGCACGTTTGTTTCAGTTTTGGTTTCTTGAGTTTTTGTTGTAATGTTTTCAAGCGATGATAAAGGCGAATGTTTATTTTCTCATGCTGAAAAGCTCTTTTAATCTTTCTGTTGGCATAATCTGATACAAATGGGACTGACATGTAGAACGTGGCATAATTGTTCATATTTTTGCGCCTTCTCTTGGAATTTGTTTTGGTTACACTTTTGATGAATTGATTGTCAGAATCATTTTATCCAAGTATTCGCTCAAACTCAGTCAGTGCTCTATCTTCATCTTCCTGTACTGTGGACGTTTCACGTATTCGCTTCACTTAATTTTTGATGGTTGATTCTTTCATTGCAGTTGGCTAACTTGATTTGGAATCATGAAAATGTTCTTGAAAATGCGCAAAAATATGAACAATTATGCCACGTTCTACATGTCAGTCCCATTTGTATCAGATAATGTCAACAGAAAGATTAAAAGAGCTTTTCAGCATGAGAAAATAAACATTCGCCTTTATCATCGCTCGAAAACATTACAACAAAAACTCAAGAAACCAAAACTGAAACAAACGTGCACAATGAAGAACTGTCCTATGAAAAATGACAACTGTGGCAGAAAAATGGTGGTATATAAGATCCAATGTTCATGCGGTTCTGTCTACATTGTTCTAGTACAGTGCTTCCTTTACACACAAGAATTCGAGAGCACTTATTTTACAACAAATCCGCCATCTATGATCACAAGCTCATCTGTCATGGCAGCCTCAGCATAGAAATTGTGTCATATGCTAAAGACGCAGTAGATCTTCGTCTCAAAGAGGCACTCATAATTAAGACAGCCCAACCTGACCTGAACAGACGTGATGAAGGACAAGATATCTGTACAGTGGTATATACATGACATTTTGATTTTTGAAAACATTTTTATATAGCCTTGTACTCCGTTTGTAAATCTTTTCTACTCTATACTTTGAAAAGGACTGTGACAGCCGAAATATAAGTATTAAATTAACTCATCGAGTTATCAACCAAGCAGCCTCGGCTACATAGACGAATTTGTTTTAACTCGTTAGATTTTACAATAATGCTGCTCAGAGAGAAATTTGATATTTTATAAAATACTAATGATAAATCGCCTTACTGAGAGAAACATGTGAATAGAAATTAGAAAATGATTGGTAGCATGCGCCTCACGGACTTACCGAAGTAAACACTTACAGTAAAGGCATTGCTTATCTTCATATGAATAATAGCTTGCTTCTACTTCAAAGCAATTGCTTCCAACTATGCTCGGCGTTCCCAATCCCGTGACTGTCAAAGGCATAGCAGATGAACCATGATATGAAACAGAAGATAAGACCACGTTCGACGAGACATTTGTGAACATTTTAGGTCATCACCTAATACTCCTCGACAAATCAGAAACTCCAGAAGCAAAGCAGAAAAAACTTGTAGGAAAGCATTTGGATAAAGAGCAAGTTCTCAAGCAGATAGCAAACATGAAGACAACCACGAAAAACAAGTCCGACATGACAAGCATTGGAAGCAAAAGAATCATTCGTAATTCATGGCAAAAGGAGTTACTCCTCTATTACTGACAACAGTTCTCAGGAGTAGTGTCAACCGTGCGATGTGGACTTTACGCAATTGTAATTTGGTCTAAAGATTCTTTATTGCAAAACTATTATTTAGACTGTTTAGAGATTGTTAAGAGACTATTGAGCAAACTGTTTAGAGCAATAGATGACCTATTATAATATGACTTAAAAGACGCATAAAATTCTGGCGCTCATGCACAACAGTGCTCCGTGCATCGCATAAAAGCCATTAATTCTTGACGACGGCTTTTACCTTTTTCGCGAAGTGCTCTGCGTTCATTTCGTCGTCATCGCTTCACCACCTTCGGAAGCGCACCACCTTGAGTTTCGCAAGAAAACCCAGTAACTTGTTTTTCTAAAAAGCGCCTGTAAAACGGTGTAGTCTTTGATAATTTTCATCGTCAGTAGTAGGAGGTTTCCTGGACTGATACTTTTGTTCACAGGTTTGACACTTTTATGCAACGGGAGTGAAAGATTGCTGCATCGATGTTTCTTAAATTGGTGACTTTATATTTTCGAAGTAAATACTTCATCATCAAGTAAAAGCTTTGCTTTATTCACATGAATCAGAGCTTCGCAAGCATTTCAATCATTTCTATGACCTCCGAAGCCATCGAGAGTGAAATACAATGTAGCTTGCCTACCACATGCGATAACTCGCTCTGTATCTACATATGATCAGGACATGGTCATCAAATACTGATTGGGGTAGTACTGAAAATTTTATTTAATCATTCATTTTTATAATTTGAATTATTAACTCTCTTAACAGAACGATTTATTCTATTTTTTATTTTCTTGTTGTCATTGATTTCCACCACGCGAGCCGAGGCTCATCAGCGCTGGCCTATATGGCCAGTTCCTCTCAAAAATTCCAATATTGATATTGCTGTAATGCTTATTCTGTGCAGCAGAACCCTGCAAGGCCTACCTGAAGACATAATGGTTGCATTTTTAGACCCTCAAAACAGCTGTTGAGATCTCAAACTTCTGAATTTCTGCTTTTAAAACATAGGCAACACTCCTTTTTTGGTGTTGAACTATGATAGTAGCGATAACTTCCATATTGGATATTGATTTATGCCGATTTATTCGTACAGACCAACCAGACACGCGCGATCATGTGCGAAAGCAGAATATTCACATTTTGCGATCTTATTACACAGCGCACATATACGAGCATGATTTTAACAATATGTAAATGAACTTTATGCATGATAAGCAACCATGGATATCCACAAAGTGAAAGTCCTTTTTCATCCGATAGTAAAATTCTTTGTTGGGAGTTTCTACACCTTCTGAGACTTCAAAGGGATCCACTGTACTAATTGGCCTATATTTCATGTTTCTACTGATTCAATTAAAAAGCAAATTACATGCAGAATCACCGTCAAAAAATGATTATTTTACATGGGCATGAACGATTGATATATCCTCAGTAGAAAAGTGAAATAGAAAAATATGGTTCCCCCCTCAGGTCTCTGAGGATTAAACATGATAATTTGCTAAAACTCACTAATATAAAAGCAGTATTGCTATGCACGATTAACTAATTCTAATAATTATGAGTTTCATAAATTTTTTTCGCATAACTTTGTTGAATTACATCTGATCACTACATGGGAGCAGTTTTGCACGATGCATTCTTAAATATGAGAGAAACTCTAAATTTGAAGGGAATGAAGCAGCCGTTAAAAATGTTTTGAATAGCGAGAATCTCGAGCTTCCAACTCAACGGACGATTATCCTGCACCACTAGTTATTTACAAGCATTAAACAGGATTATTAATGGCTCATTAACTGTGAAATAAATTCGCTAACACAATCTTTTCTGTTGAAATAGCTGTTGCAAGTGGTGTGCCTCAAGGAATTGCCCCTGGAGCTGTACTGTTTCTCTATACGCAGATAATGTGTTTGACTTTATTTGGATAATATTCCGCCCACCTTCATACTGACTTGAAATTCATCTCGCCTTGAAGTGATAACTCCACGTCACAGACATATCCGGACTTAAATATGCCGTTCACGAATTTGATAAGCAGTGAAAAATTGGGTAAATGAAAACTTTTTACAAGAAACTGCTGTTGGCTGTTGTAGATCAAAATACATGTATATCCCTTGCTTTCACCTCAATATCGTAAACCTCAATTACTGCAACCTAACTAATTATCACTACAGTCTTTCGGAATTCATCGAATCTCCGATTTAGTTATCATTGTGCGCGTGTAAGCCTAGCAGATTATAATAAAAGAAACTCTAACTTCAAAAATTAAAGTCAATGCGAAATAGACATTTGAAAATACAGTGAAATGGAATCTATATCACCCTCGACTCCGAATCCGAAAAGTTATTTTATTTACCAGGTGCGCGAATAAGTCACATTATAGCAATGTTAATACGAGGTCTATACGACATTGAAAATGAAGAACCAGCGAAGCGAGTATATACGAGTATTAACATTGTTATTGTTAAATATAGAGATCGCGATTGGCTATAGAAATGATATTTAAAACAGATCATTTCAATGAATCAAGCCATAGAAGGGATATGTAGCTAAGACATCCATGAAATGAATATCTTTGGCATAGAAACGTAACTCATCAGTGACATTTAGATGAAAGTGATGCTAAATATAGGAATAATACCCATCTGTAGAACTCCACTTTCATTCTCTTAGCTAATTAGTTTTATTTCTATTCTCACAGGACAAATTAACAGGGATGGGGGGGATATTACAGAAAATAATGAGATTTCTAAATTGCAAAAATACATTAGAAGATAAAGTGGCATAGTTTTAATCGAGTGAATGTGACTTCTATCAGACAGCTGATCACTTAATATAGAACGTTTTCCAACAATGTGGATCTAATTGTGAAACAGGTAAGCATCGACTCCTGACATATTCCATAATTATATACATAATACTAATCAGTGAGTGCGGTGAGAAATCACATGAATTACACAAAGAATTTGCACTTGTCAGTCCTTGCGCTGTTGCTGTGTGACAATCTAATTTAATAGTTACATGTATTTCCTCAACTAGTGCATGATTGCTTCTTCATAGCATTCTACTAGTTGTAGCTGTTGGATATCTTAAATGCCTGAACCCGTAGGGTGAGGCTACTTAAATCTAACGAGTTGGAATGCTATGATGAAGCAATCTCATGCACGAGTTCCGTAGAGAATTTTATTTGGCGACGTGCTGTGATGATCAAGGACAGATTGTGACTGATATGTCTATGATTATCAGGAGTTTTTTCATAGAAATATAGCCTATCAATCGTGAAAATATCTATTCTCATATCTAACTATGGAATTCTATGTGACATTGGCGCGCATATAATGGTGCATTATATACCCTCCAGTACCACGCAATGATGCATTTCAAACTCATTTCAATCATTTCTACGACCCTCAAAGCCATCGAGATTGAAATACAATCTAGGAATAATACCCATCTGTAGAGGGCTTAAATGTTGATTATCCGAGATCACGTCAGTGACCGAGGATATGGACATTAAAGCCCGATACAGATGGGCAATTATTCGTATTATGACCCGAATGCATATCTATTCCTCGCGAGCTTTATGGTTAATGTATTTTCAATACAAATCTCATTTAATGCCCGCTACAATAGATAGTTACAAGGCATTATTGCTTTTTCGACCACTAAAGCCCGCTAACATCACGGATATCTAAACATATGGGGGTTATAATATTCAATGTTGAACGGTTTCAATTCATTCACTGCTAACATCTATGTCAATGAATTTACATAGAAAATGTTAAATTTTTAATTACATCAGCCAGATATAGACATATTCAACAATGTAATAGACAATTTGCATAAATTGCTTGTATTATTATCAATATGACATCGCTAACTTAGAGCAGAAGCTGCAATCGACATCGACCTTAATCGGTTCCAAAACTTTGGTCCCCAAAATGAATCGTGAGATAAGCACAAGTCCACATTTGCATGCATGTATCTATGAACCAGATTGAATCGTAAGTATCAGAACTGAAAATCCATTTACCTCCAGTTTACGTCATTGTCAGAACCAATTAATACCATTTACTTTTGTTCCTCATTCACATCACGTAGAGAATAATGCACATTTTTATAATAATGTAATTGAGAGCTTTGGAAGTTGAAATACAAGCAAGTGATAGCATTCACAACAAATGTCGTTTAATTAATATATTCAGGTGTAAATGTTAAGTCGTTATTCATAATAAAGGTCAAATGAATGCAACAAGCACAGCTATATGGTTGAATTTCATTCATCGGCTGTGCATGCGCCTGCACAAAAGACATAGTACAAGTGTATGTATATACGCAGAAGAAATATATCTTCCAACGAAGAAACATGCATGCATCTTCAGTGAACCATTTTTCGAAAGTCTTTGCCTGCTTTATCATGCAACGTTTTTCGAAGTATTTAATCAAACGGCTGATTCTACTGCTTTTTGTGTTCTTCGTCTCCTTGCTTTGCATGAAACAGTAATTAAATCTATACATTCAAACAAAGTCAGAAGACTGACTCCGAGGTAAAGGCCTAGAATTCCTCCGATATCAGAAAATAAGTTGAATATTGGGTATGCTTTATATTCCTCCCAAGAAGTGGAATATTTCTCCTTCGCGTATATTGTGACTTTCAACATGTTATCTCTCACAAATTCTATTTCATCCTTTCGACCTGATTCATTGAAAATTCGCCAACCAGGAACCGACATTCCTCTTGATAAACGATCTTCATAGCTCTTTTTGAGAATATCTCGAGCGAATAAACCAGTTAATCTCTTTATAGGCCATGCGGTGTTCGTCCATGAAGCTGCATAGTTTTTGAAATCGCATGGATCATTGCCCTTACAAATGTGAAGAATTCTGTCTTTGAATCTAGTACCTTGAGACAACAAATTCACACATTTGATTTTTTTAACTATATCTTTAAATGACCAGTGGGACAAGTTAAAGCAGCGGACGCTCCTAACTTTCAGGTATGATGGAATAGGAAACCCTAAAGGGATACACTTACATGATTTCCAATACTCAAGTGACCATTGTTGTGCAATGCATTCTTCTACGTTCATCACGTAGGAGACATTGTGGCGCCCTTCTGGAGGTTTGGTATGATCGACGAATTTTCCAAGCACCATCCTTGACCTGCACGGACGATTACTAGTGTTTTCCAAATGAACTTTATTCATTGATATAGAGATATCCGTAGCCATTCCAGTAGATGGTATGATTCGCACGGCTTTATTCCCCGGATAGGTGCCGTTTTCTGCAAGTAATATGATTAGCCCGGAAGATTTGTCGCTTTCTAAAGCACCAGTGTAGGAAACAGCTGTCATCACATCTATCCCATCCATCTTATAATCATCATTAACCGGTTGGTTGGAATCAACATACAAATATAGCGTTAACTTGTCACTTGGAGATTTTAGAAAGGACGTATTCTGAAGCATAATACAACTCATAAATTCGCGATGGGGCACTATCCGAAAATAATTCAGACTTAGATCTTTGCCATTAAACAAAGCTTTGACGATAGTTTGTTCCATCGTTTGACCAAAGGCAGATAGAAATAGATGCTCATCGATCGTTGAAAAAACCGCTGAAGATATATGTTCGGGTTGATATCTTTCCTTCATCATAGATTTAGATTTCATCATCTTCAATAGCAATTTTCTGAATTGAGCAACTGCATCCACAAGATGCTTACTATCCCTTTTTGCATTTTGATTAGATATTGAAAAAGAGATCAATATTGGATTGCAAATGTAAATACTGGGAGGTATGAATGGAGTTGAGTACTGATTGATGTGAATACCCAAAGGAGTAGAGATATATCGGAGAATCAGTTGTATAAGATGATAAGTAAAGCCTCCACAAGCCAAGAGAAACAACAGTAACCAAATGATCCGAACAGTCAAAGTATTCGCCAAAGCTATTCGTGGTAATCCGTGGGCAGATGACGATGATAGATAGGAAAGGATGATAGAATTTCTCATGACGATATCTTCCTTATGAATGAAATCTTAATCTAGTCAAGAACGATGATCTAGTAAACAATAATTATGTTTTTAACTGAAAATTATGCATCTAAAATCAATCTGATTAGTAAATCTATTGATCCAATCACTAGACAGAGACGATCTTCTGGAGATTAAATAGATCTAATGCAGTACATAAAATGATGTATTTTGTTTTGGTTTGATGCGGAATTATGAATTTTCAGATTGGGTAGTTCGACAATTAGCCAACGTGATAGCCCTTCAATGGAAGAGTTACATCCAGTAGGAGTTGGGGTCGGATGGAGATGGTAGCTTTCTAATTACGTGTTCAATAAAACGCTGATTATTAATCGCTCCGAGATTGCATCATTGTAGCCTATTATATGAGGTCAAAGGTCAAATAATTCAAAACTTTTAGTTCAACTCAAATATCAATAAAATCGCACATTTTATTATCTAGTTTCTCCAGGTGAAGAAACAACCGAATTTGGTGACATTTATCGGGACACTGAGGCTAAAAGTAATGTGATTCTGAAAACTTTCATTAATTGCTGATCAGAACTAAAAAGTATAAAAAGAATAAAAAAATTACATTTCAAATTTGAATTTCAAATTTCAAACATGCCTACATAATAAGTAGATAATTTCAAATAAAGCGATTTTCTATTTGCGATTATCTCTATATTAATAGAAAGAATCCTTTATTGATGCCGCAATAAACATCAAAAGTGAATCTATAGCGAAATCAGCAAAAACATTACAAACATTCCAATTTAAAATACTTCTCACGTCAAAAATATTTTGCCAAATTTATTATCCTTCTGTGAAAAGTTGCAATTAAGTAGTTGAAATGACATTCAAAAAATTCTCCAGGGGGTGGGGTTTAAGAGAGAAATTTCACGTAACTAATATCTCACAGTCTTGTTACTCTTTTGACATCTATGCCGACCTCGTGACTGTCTCTTTGCGTTCAGAAAACGGACAAACTCTCCTTACAAGGCCCAAAACGCGCTCGACACCGTCCCAGAATGTTGCCATGCCGACAGCATGTCTCTCAATGCAAAAAAACACTGTTGAGATTCCACGACGATTCACCCAGTGGCATGTGGCACATAGTCTCAGATTTTACTCATTTTTGGATATGTTTACTATGCCATTGAAAACACCAACTCTGAAATATTAGCTTCCAATTTTGAATACCACGGGATCTAGAGCTATTTTTAGAAATTTATTTTTTTTCAAATTTTTGAAATTCTCAAAATTCTCTTCTGTATATTCGTTACTCAACAAAACTTTCATGCAGCATTAGTTTGGTATAAAGGAATTCCTGCATGAATGGTACCTAGCATGCAGAACGGCGTAACATGGCTCCAAAGATGGAAAAAATAAAAATAAGGCCGCCCGCGAAAAAACACAAACAATTTAAACTAATCTCACAACTTTCTGTATTCCTGTTGCCCGTAATAACCATGATAATTGAGTTGCTGTATATCAGTGTGTTTCACATCTGTCATCTTGAGCGATAACCAGAATACAGAGAGCTACATCTGGCGCTCAAAAATCGTGTTTTTTCAAAAAATGCCAAAAATGGTTGTTTTCAATCTGGGCTAGCGTTTTTCTAAATGCCAGTTTTGACTCCAAATTGATGCTGAAACTCAGAGACATGCTCAATTACTTGTACAAGAAGCTTGATCAGGTAACCTACATGTATAGTTAAAATGATAAATTGGCCAATTTTGATTTTGCACATTTTTTCAATATATGCTGTCAACATTATTTATATAAGTAGTATCGAGAAGTAGTATTTATAGTACACTAGCACTTGAAAACGTTAAGTTGCTGTGCAGTAAGAAATTATTGTTCTTTTGAATAGCAAAGTTTCAAGATCGAAGCATTTCAAGAAATGCTCGGGATCGGTTTATATCTTACTGTTTTCTGAAGTAATCAATTACTTTTAGTAATTTCAATTATTCTAATGGTGAGATATCATTCGCAACGAACCGGAGAAGAGCCTTAATGCATTTGTAACAAACACCATTTCAAAGTTGATGTTGAAAATATTGCGTAGAAAAGATGTGCAAGACAATTCGATTGTTGTGGAAAGTGATTTGGTTGTACGAAATATGTAGAATCTGTTTCAATAACAGATGACTGACTTATACTTATGAATTACCAAGATCATCAGGTAGCATCGAAAGATCTTTCATACAGGAAATGCATTTTTGATCACACCAAAAAATCGTAAACCTCAAATTGAAAACAATAGGCCTAGTGATAATTTGGTATTGCGATATTGTGAAAATATTGATCATGAGAAGCCACTCCATTCCGTTCTAAGGTTTTTCAATTGCATTCTAAATTGATCACGTAATAATCACATTAATGTGGTTACATGTAACCCAAACACATGGTCTTAATGGACAAGAATATAATGAAATTGTTACTTGTTGCAAGAATGAAATGTACTCGTATGCTTTTATATTACCAAATATATGAAAAACATTGCATTTTGAATTACTCTTGAAAGGCTGGATAGAATCCCGCTTTAGCTTGTTTCCTTTTTATGAAACCTATAATCCTGAGTTACTTTTGTATAGCGTGCAGCTTTATGAAAGGCTCAAAAATTGATCTGGTTTAATTTTTCTATGAACAGGAATAATTTGCTTATATATAAATCTATAATATGAATCAGAAGGATCAATAACAGCAATTATTAATATCAAAAGTGATCAATGATTCGCTTGGGATATTGATTATGATACCTAGAATATTTGTCTACGCCTGCTTCTACTCATTGGGAAGTCTTCACTTTCTAATTTCAATTTACGTAAATGAATATTTGAAATAATTAGTAGCTCAATTGCAAATGTAAATGATATTCAGTCAGTCATCGTCGTGCAATATCTATGTATCTTACCTAAACAAGCCTGCATTTCCACATGCAAAGTCTGAACTACTTTATTCAGGCGTGATTGAATAATAGCGGTTCGCTGAGTGCATAGCGATCTCGAATATGGTGAGTGAAACGCAGGTGAGAGATTCTCAGTGCCATTTAAAAATACAGGGTAGCCTGTATATGAGAACCTTGGCTGATTACCAATAGTAGTAAGGTAATAGCGATACCTGGAAAAATGTTGCCGCTAGCAGGAAAAGATCAAGAAAATGAAGTCTGAAATTCTGTCGACAATACATTAGGTGATCCATTAGGGTGTACTACATTAATATTAATGTTTTTTAATGGAAAACATTCTGCGATAGGCCTACTGAGTCAGTCAAAAACTATTTACACTATCACAGCATGAAATCAATGCAGTTTCCGTTTCTATGGTTCGTTGTGAATGATATCTCATTATTAGAATAATTGAAATTACGAAAAGTAATTGATTACTTCAGAAAACAGTAAGATAAATCGATCCTGAGCATTTCGCAGAAACTTTACTATTCAAAAGTACAATGTCGATTGATAAAGCATATTTAGTCCAACAAAACTCGAACTTCGAAAGTCATGTTTGGCTCTATTGCAATATACTCGTATCAAAGCTTCATGTATAATATCTATCAATGGGAATAATTTCTTACCGCACACCAACTTAACGTTTTCAAGTACTATTGTACTATAAATGGAACTTCTCGATACTACTTATACAATATTGACATCATACCACAGAATTAGATTCATCTGCGCGCGCTTCGGTTTCCTAGAAAGGAAGAATTGTATGTAACCTTAATATTGAAATGGCACATCACAGAATTAGACAACTTACTTCTCCTCGAATGGATAATTCGTGTATCGCTTGCCATTGGAAATGGCAAACAATAAGCTGTCAGAAGAGGACACGAGAGCCAGTGAGAGATGCGTGCGTGCTGTGATATCACGTCGCACACACCAAAACACACATCGATGCGTGGCTTCGATTCAATGTATGCACTATACAGTGAGCAATGCCGAGGAGAGGATCATCAAGTGAACTAATTTTCGTACGCCTGCTACTTTTTTTAATAATGATCGGTATGGCCAACAGTATGGAGAAAACTTGTGCGCAATGATCTGAAATGTTCGAATCTGAAGGAATTCTGGCAATCGAAGCACTTTGCTGGAACTCACATTAATCCGCAAGCGACGCACGTCTTTTTTCCTATCTCTGTAAGGTATTAGGAATTCCTTTTTGCCCACCTAATGTTCCTCAATGTGCCAGCGATTTCGTATTAATCACACTTCTAGCAAACCGAAGCAGATAAACAAAATATTTAATTCTCTGCATCATACATTGAAAAAATGTGCAAAATCAAAATTGGACAATTTATCATTTTAACTATACATGTAGGTTGCCTGATCAAACTTATTCTACAAGTAATTGAGCATGTTTCTGAGTTTCAGTATCAATTTGGAGTCAAAACTGGCACATAGAAAAAAGCTAGCCCAGCTTGAAAACAGCCATTTTTGGCATTTTTTGAAAAAACACGATTTTTGTGCGCCAGATGTAGCTCTCTGTATTCTGGTTACCGCTCAAGATCACAGATGTGAAATACACTGATATAAAACAACTCAATTATCATGGTTATTACAGGCAACAGGAATACAGAAAGTTGTGAGATTAGTTTAAATTTTTTGTGTTTTTTCGCGGGCGGCCCTATTTTAATTTTTTGCCATCTTTGGAGCCATGTAGCGCCGTTCTGCATGCCAGGTACCCGTTGAAATTCATGCAGGAATTCCTTTATACCAAACTAATGCTGCATGCAAAGTTTGGCTGAGCAACGAATATACAGAAGAAAGTTACAGCTGCGCAAAAATTCAAATTTTGAGAATTTCAAAAATTTGAAAAAATAATAAGTTTCTAAAAAATAGCTCTAGGTCCCGTGGTATTCAAAATTGGAAGCTAATATTTCAGATTTGGTGTTTTCAATGGCAAAGTAAACATATCCAAAAATGAGTAAAATGAGACTATGTGCCACAAAATTTCCAAAAATTGGGTAAATCGTCGTGGAATGACCCCGCATTGGAAATATCCCATTTCTGCAACTGAACTAACTTTTCGGGAACATGGTGAAATGAGCTGGCGCAAGGTATTTCAGTGGATATTTTGGTTAAGAACACTTAGAGAGCATGGTGGTAACCGCGAAGATTTCATGCGACTCTATCGATCCGATATAAGATGTGGTTTGGAATACGCATTTTCCGCTAGGTTCCCTCACACGTCGGAGTAGTTGCCATCAATCATTGAAAACATCGAAAGGTGAGCTTTGAAAGTCATGCACCCGACTCTTTCCCACAGTGAAACACCTAAAGAGAACAACATGTCCTCAATTGCTGCTCATGTGGAAAAACTTGTTGTCCAACATTTTAAGAGGATGCATCAGCAACGTCACCCACTCCTTAATCTCTTGCCTGCATCTCAAGGCTTAATTAGTTAAAGGAACACCGGACAATGTGACCTTCTCAGTGTCAATAAACCGCACGGCGCTTTCGCCGCAAGTCGTTTATAGTGACTGCAACCAAAGCTTTTAACACGCGTGAAATGATTTGAATTTTCTTTGGACTGAGTGTTTATATAATGAGCTCATGTAATGATGAACTTCCTTGACATTCGAGAATAAACCCGCTCTCCCTCTCTCACACACACACACACATCTTTTCGAAATTCAAATATCAATCAATATTGGAGCCAATGCAATAATAATGTGGTAAATATATCATATCTCGCGGAATTAATATTTTTACTTGGTCATTCCGTTGATAGAAGATTATGCGCGTACAAGAGAGGCATACTTACTGAAGATGTTCGCGGTCTTCATTCTAAACACGATTGCAAGCGCAGAACAAACTAAGTTAGTTGTGCATTAACAAAATTTAACGTCAGCTTCAATTTTACAAGATCTTTATAACCCGGGTCCGACCCTTCTGTGCATCAAAAGTACACGGTCTTGGAGTAACGCTCATTGATGCTTCGACCTTTATATCAAGTAAAATTAGACAATTCTTTGCGTTTCCAAATGAAGTGTCTCTCTCTGTCAACCTACCGCCGACGGTTCTTCTTGAGCCCGACAGTGCACGTTCTATTGGATAATTTCGCCCTCTTGTAAAGCAGGGCCGGAATCGCTTGAGATGCTATGTTGCTACTAGAATCGATGGTAAAATTCTATAATACTTCAAGTTTGCAATAGTTTTTCAGCATACTTGTAGAATCCATGATTGATGAATACATTTAAGAACAGTTTGGATGTAAATCTTTATAGACACTTTCTCAAACGTTTTCTTTAATCCTTGGATACATGGATATTAAGATATTAATCTTCCGGGATTGAAATCACAAAACTTTAAAACATATTCGGAATGGCGGCCATTAATCATTGCATATCAAACTGCAGGCGCAAGTGCAGTGCCAATACATAACCTCGAATGCCAGGCTAGAGCATTATTTGCAGCAATGTGCCTACAAGTATTCAATGAGATTCAAGAACAAGCATTTATCCAGCGTGCGATCGATTTAAAGTCAATTATAAATAATTTCTTTCTTCAATATACATGTAGGCACCTAGGTTTATATCCCTTGTTAAGACATTCAAAACTTGACATCCTTGAATTCATTATATTTTAGATAGATATCTTTAAAAAATCATTTTGTTGTCACAGATTTCAAAATTGCTGCTTTATATCTTGCCAGTTTTTGAAAGCAATCAAGCGAACTAGACGTCGCACGTATGAACTTAAAGCAAAAATGGCCACAGAAGTGCGATGAGAAAGACAACCATCCTTTGACATGACTTTCTCTACTCGTTTCGCACGATGCGAAGTCTTTGATCGCTTGCGGGTGGTTCCATAGGTAGATAGAAGTCGCATCAGTCGAAGTTCTGATCCATAAGTACCGTAACAACCATTTATCCTTTGCCAAGATAGTATTGAAGACAACCAGTCCCATCGAGCGATTTCTAAATAGCCCGCTTTGCCGCAAAAAGCAACTACAGAGAAATGTAAAGTACATGAAGTCACAACAGATGTTCCATCATTCGAAGATGAAGAATACATGCATTTATCAGTAGCCACGTCAGTTGTATAAACATGCAATGACCGGCGCCTGCATAAAGCGGCTCAATACTGGATATGGTATTACGCTACTGCAGAGGGCAATCCCTCCTATATGTACCGCCCATAACCCTGTGAAAAAAGTTATCGGGCCAGCAACGTTGCGTCGACATTGGGCCGACACAGTTATGGCTCCTGATTCCTCGATGTCGGTCCAATGGCGTTGCATCGACATAGCGCCATCAAACTGTCGCCCTAAATTCCATTAAAATGCCAACGACAAATCTTGCATGAAAACCTGCCCCTGCAGAATTGAGACAACTCAATAATATTGTATATTATTATATATAATAGTTATTAAATACGTAATATAATGAATAGCTTTAAAGCTGTGCCTTGACGGCTAACTCGTGCTCTTAACAGATGGTCCGGAAGTCCTATGGATAGAGAGCACATAACTCGAGCTTCGCTGGTGCGCACTGCAAACGACTGATGAGCCTCAATTGGCCAGAACATGTTTCGTGGTGGTTATATCGGTTGAAATTTTATAACTCAACTCTGCTTTTAAAATTACGGTGTGACAAATTGATTTCCTAAAATTTCAGTCTAAAAGCGCGAACAATTTTGATTGAACACTCCCAGGAAAACAGAAAATTTTCAGCCTCAATGTGTAAAACAACTTTTATTCTAAAAGCTGCGACGGGCATTCGGCGTTCTGCGCTTTCTGTGTTTGATGTTAGTGTCAGCAACCTTTCTGTGAAGTCTTTATGAAGCGACATGAGTGCCATTAGGAATTGTATTGACTGTCCAATGTGAGGTGATTAAAATGTGAAGTCAGACTGTAGAAAGGTGATCCACGTTTTATATTGATTGTAGACTTAGTAGTCCGGCAGCCACAACGAGTTTCTGCAGGGAACGAGGCCGAATCTGAGACTTTCACAGAATGATGTGCACCGGATGCTTACTACGAATCGGCACGTCTGCCGAGTTTTAATGAGTTCCTCTTCTTGTCAGACAAGATCAAAGAAAAACACATGTAAATCCAATGGGACGCAGATTGCAGCTTTTGGATAAAATGAAATTTTGTATGTTTTCTCTAATTAAGCGATACGTACAAAGCTCAGAGACATTATTTTTGGCATGGAATGTCCTCAGGTCATTTCCTATGATGTGCATGTGGTATTATCATGCATCTGATCGACAATGTATGTGAGAAATGGTTGAATGTGGATAAAGTGGGGAAACATGCTAATGTTTGTCGACATTAAGAGCCTCGCCAATGCTAAATGTGTTTAGCTTTATAGACAGGGGTGCATGAGCATGAAAGAAAATGAGCTGAAGACATTCCATGCCAAAAATAATGTCTCTGGGCTTAGTACTTTTCGTTTAATCAGAGGAAACATGGATAACTTCATTTCAGCCAAAAATTGCAATCTGCGTCCCATTGGATTTACATGTGTTTTTCTTTGATCTGAGTGACTCACTAGAACTCGGCAGACGTGCCGATTCGTAGTAGACAGAAGATCTACATCATTCTGTGAAAGTCTCATTTTCAGCCTCGTTCCCTGCAGAAACTCGTTCTGGCTGCCGCACTATTAGCTGTGTGATTGCTTTTGCTTCACTGAATGTTGTGTATTTATGACTATCGTCTCGTGTAATGCAATCATTACAGTTACATTTTATTTATGCTCCTGCAAACTTCGCCATCGCATTTACAGTTTGTATAGCTATCATTTTTTTCGAACGGGGTCTTGCACGTTTGCCGTACTTATTGATTAATTTTGCCGGTAGCTTGTATTTCTTGATTGTCCTATTTATTTCCCTGTTACATTTGTCGCTATTGAAAGGTGATTTAGTCTCATAATTTGACTCTGTTTTGTTATTTATAATATTTCTTTTCTTTCTAATTTCGTTTTTACTGCATCCTTTCTCTGACAGAATGTTTGAAAACTTTTTACACTTTCTACTCTTCCCTCATAATCATCACACCGCTTCTCTATATCGTTAAATCTTTTTTTGATGAAATTATGCTTCATAGGACAAGCGAGTCTTTTCTTAATGTAATTTTGCAATGAAAAGCATTCTGTTTTCCGGGAATTTTCAGTCAAAATGACTTTCATCTGATAACGTGCAGCTTGGTCAATGAAGCACATCACATGTTGCTATCTATTCAATTTCTTCTATTTCTCCTCTTCAATTTCTCCTAAACGTCTAAATTAGGACAAAATGTATGTTGTCACATGAACTTCAAGTGGAAACTTCCAAGGGTTCATTCCTTTGTTCGATCGTGTTTGGCCAGATTGAGTACGGTTATGAAAAATTGAAGCATGTGAAAAAGTGTGACGGTTATGAAAAAGTGGCGCCTACTGGTTGTGATATATTAACTGCGATGCACTGCCTGAAACACAGATATTTCAAATATTTGTTGAATTTCACGCGAAACTAATATGTAATTGTGATTATCTAGTAACACAGCATGAGCGCAAGATGAATTATTTCAAAAAGTGGATTTCAAGCTTTCAAGATAACGCAAGAAAATTCCGCTATTACAGTCAACATGTAGAATACGCATTGATTTACAGCTAATTATCTGTCTTGTTCTGTTCAGTTGTCATCTGTTTCTTTTATCAAATAAGCTCTTGGAACGTGACACAATGTCATTATTTTTACTTCAAAGTACCACTCACCTAATTAGATGATTATCATTTAGCAAGGTTCTTTTGATGGTCTAAAATACCAGATTCTCATAGTGCTATCACTTTTTAATGAATTTCATGATTTACTTCTAAATTTTGTCGAAAACTCTTCCTGACTAATGCAATGAAAATATAAAATCTGAAGGCAGTCAGCTAGCAGTTCATGATATCGAATCTTTTTCTACAAAAATTGAAATATCTTGCAATTTCGTTATAAATTCAAATTATGACAGCAGCAAGCAGCGAAGAACATAATTTTCTTATGTGACCAATTCTGTGAATATCAGACATGTCATGAAGGCCACTGCGCTTAGGTGACATGCCACGCGTAATTGCGGAACACCCTAAACATCCGTGGTTAAAGACATTCTATTCTTCTACGCGCGTACATACGCGCTGCACTAACAATCAGCAATCACTTGATCTGATGCCGTTAAAATATGGGGAATGTTTATGAATACGCGCGGGCGAGCGTTTATAGTTTGCGCGTCGTCTACGGTTGTCTGCGCTGCCGCTTGAACCAAAGATGAACCGCTAAGCATGTTCTGTCTTCCCTGAGCATGAAATTGAGGTCCTATCACATTGTTTAGCCTCTGATACATGCAGACACATGAGACGCAAAGTCTATGTAACAGGATTGCCAACTATACTAACTTATACAACAGATGTTGCAGCAATGTTCCGCATAGCCACGGATGTTTGGGGTCATGTGTAATTACGCGTGATTGAGCGTGATTGAGCGTGGGATGTCAACTAGTGTGTTCTCACACAATTTTCTACACAATAGTCTGAATTAAATTAATTGATGCATTTTAAAGACGTTATTTAGAGCAAGGCGCATTATGTCATGAACACACTCTCTTAAAAATTCGTTCATCAGCTCGGCGAAATGAAGTGTGATTGCTTGAGAGAGGAAGCTATTGAACCTCCGAAATGTATTTCGCAGGTATTTCGCATAGCCGATGTGTAGTTAATTATGTGCTGTTTGATAGATGCAATTTCAGCAAAAGTGTTGAAAGTCAATGATTTGCAGCCCTGGAGAAAAAAAGTGTCTGCATAGTGAAAATTTTATATCAAAAGATTCAGTTTATTGCGGAAATTCCGCTTCTGCGGTCAAAAAAATTATTTGACAATTTTTGAGAAGCGAAATTTTTGCAAATTATTCTTGTATCTTATACTACTGACATGAAGCCACTATATAGGTAGCATGAAATTTATAGATCTCAACAGGAAATAGCATTTGCTAACAGGTATCTTAATTACGCGCAGATCTGATTATCAAGGAAATTTCATGAACCACATTATAATACAATCTTATATTGCGTTTCTTGGCTGAAATTTCAAGTTTTAATTTTCATCGGCATAATCTTATGATTTACTAAATTTAGTTTTATTTCTTGAATATGAATAGCAATGTGAAACCATTTACACATCTTTTAAAATCAATTATGATCTCTGTCTTTGATTATAATGCTTTGCTCTTTCAGTGGGAAAAGCTTTGTGATGGAATATTCTTATAAGAAAGTATTCTTAATAATAAAGCTGAGCATAAAGTAATGGTAGCCAATCGAATTGTTAATTTGGCAAACTATGTTACCTCTCAAACGTTTATATGACACGGTGGATTTGTAAAATATCATTGTTCCTTCTGTATTGCTGTCATGATTAGTCAAATCCGTGTAAGTTTCTCCAAAAGTGCAGCAATTTTCATATCTCACATGTGGTATGTGGGTCTCAACTCGAGTTCCTTTAACAAAATCGAAGCTGTATACACATTTGGAGTTTGATAAATGCTCTATACCCTGAAGCTTTGAACCTCCTTGTAGGACAACGACCTCCGACTTTCATCATCTTCAGTCTCTTGCAGAAGAACTATTTCAATAAGGCTGTAGAACTAAACTGCTATTAAGTAATCCATTACCACAACTTTGACGTATTTCAAGAGTCACTCGATCTGTCTTCTTGTTCAGAACTAAGAAGTGTGAGAGGCAGAGATATTTCTCCCTGAATTTGTGATTCTTGTAGTCACATATTAGGCGCAGTCACGCTACATTCACCAGTGCAACGAGTGGAGTGCCTTAGGGAAGTAGTCAATACTATTAAGAATCCTGCACCAGGCAACAGCACACATTATAAAAGTTTAGTGTATGATAATAAGAAATCCTAATGAAGCAATGAATTACATTGTCTTTTGAGTAGTTAAAGCAGAATGATATTGGGAGGCACAGGCTTAAAACATAATTAATCGACCGTAACCAAGTTACTATTACTCAACGTTCATACGTAATCTTTTCAGAATTTGTCTCCTGCAAACTGCGACGAAAACACACGTACATTTTACGCAGTGTTTATTTATAGCGAAGTCAGCTAGAAGGCTAAAAATGTGCTGCCAGACAGGTGGTCATAATTTGTACTTAACCTGTGTCATATTTATTACATGTCACTCTTTGCTGGTGCCAATTTGTAAATAACTTTGAAAAATGAAAAATTCATGAAGTTCTTTATATTTTGCCGGCGCTTCGTCCGTTCTTGAGAGACAATACAACGGAACTGGAGAGTGTCAAGAATTTCAAATACATCTCATGACAAAATTGATCTGGCAATGTTACGACGATATCATGTGACACCTACCATAGAGATCCAACACGCTACCTGTACAATCACTACGTAGAAATCGACAAAATTGAATTAATTGAAATTAAAAAGCAAGCTGGTAAGATGATATGACTGACAGTGCAAATTATGGAAAGTGCTCAAATGGAAACAGAAGAGATGCATTAAGAAAAGGACATGAGAAACAAAATAAAGTCCAAAAGGAAGAAAAGAAAAGAAAATTACGTATAAAAGAAATTAAAGGCTAAGAAAAAATCACAAAATTGTTGAAATAACCTGCGATCTTTCTGTACACATAAACCGGGGCGCATCTATTTCATTGCTACACCCTCAGCGATGAAAAGTCAAGCCCATCTTACCATTCTTCAAGGACTACTTTATCAAAGACTCTTTTCTTTCTGTGATCGTATTCGTGATGTGGAAACCATTCCATCTAGAGTGAGAATGACAACAGTTATCAAATGTTTATTCATCATGAATACCATCGATCAATCAGAGATCCTCCAAGAGTAGGCAGCACTGTCCTTCGTAAGTCCAGTCTACGAGACCTCTTTGAAAAGCTCAGCACTAAATATATTTTTTCTTTCAACAAAGAGTCGTACATGCAAATCGATGGTACGGCCATGGGAAGACCACTTTCAGGTTTTTTTGCTGACAATTCGTTGGACACTATGGTGATGATCAAAGACATCGAGTCGCCACCATTGTTCTTCATCCGATACGTCGATGATATCTAAATCATTCCTAATGATCTTTCAGACAGTGATAAACTATTTGATTACCTCAACAAAATGCACGCAAACCTTCAATTCACGAGAGACTCGGGAGACCAATTCGTTGATGTAGAAATCATTGAATTGAATGGCAAATTATCGACAACAGTCTATCGTAAAAACAACTTCACGGGACTCTGGACCCAATACTCAGCATTCTGTCCAAGAAGGTCAATCTGGTTCCCACTCTGTTTTGTCGTGTCCGCAAAATTCACCAGAATATATTGATGAAAAGTTTTAAGTTGATGCCAAAGTTGAAAGTTTACAGAACGATCGCATTTTTACTTGAATAATTTTGTGACTTTTACTTGACTTTGTTTTTAGCTTTCAATTTCTTTTTTACTTAATTTTCTTTTCTTCCTGTTTGACTTCATTTTTTTCTCATTTCCTTTTCCTTATGCATCTCTTCTGTTTTCATTTGAGCACTTTCCATAATTTGCACTGTCAGTCATGTCATCTTATCTGCTTGCTTTTTAATTTCAATTAATTCAATTTTGTCCATTTCTACGTAGTGATCGTACATACAGGTCATAGAAATTGATAACAATGAAACCTCTAGAATGGAAGTAAAGCTTCATGCAATACACAACAGTGACACAAAAATCGCAGGCGTTTTGATTTAGATTCGTTTGTCAACGGCTGTATGATTGGGTTAGAATCAGTCACATGTGCCATTCTACGCTTTTCATTGGTGGTTCATGCCCCAACTTAGTTCCCCCGGATGTGCCGCGACCTTGAGTCAATTTCCATTCTGATCAACTTCAGATAAACAACAATCTATTTCTATGATACAAGTAGCGTGTTGGATCTCTATGTCACATGACATCGTCGTAACACTGCCAAATCAATTATGTCATGAGATGTATTTGAAAATTCTTGACACTCTCCAGTTCCGTTGTATTGTCTCTCAAGAACGGACGAAGCGCCGGCAAATTAAAAAGAACTTCATGAATTTTTCATTTTTCAAAGTTATTTACAAATTGTCACCAATCAATTCAATCACAAAATGTAAAAAGACCTAAAAGGCATTGAACTTTTCATATCTTGATTTGGAAATGAGTAGTTTTAATTTGAACTTTCATTATTTTTATTTGAAGTTAAAAGGGTGTAGACAGCAGAAGACAAACCAGCCTTTGCAACACTGCCAGCTCGAATGGAAAGATGTCAATAGATTTTGACAATCCGTGATCCTTGAAAATCATGGCAAAGACAATGAAAACATACTTCTTTTGTAACTTCATACTTTTTACGACAGAACACCTGAAATATTTTGTTAACTTTATTTAAAATCATTGTCAATTCTCGTATATGTCAACTCGTAACATGAACTCACTTTGTTCCATAAACAAATCATGTGTATAAGGAGAAAATCCTTTTCTTTGGAATTTCGCTGCTTGAGCATAAACACTATTGCAAACAAAATCCATTATTTCCAGAACTGAAGAAACTTTGTTATACTTCATTGCCATTGTGTTGATCTCTTCGAAACAATTTGCCTGGAAAGTAGAGATTTTAATAGCAATAATTGAACAAAGAATTACAAACAAGTCTTGTGATGTTTCTTCTTTTCCTTTGGACTCAACAAATCTATCACAGCCAGGTTACTTATGATTATACATTGATTGATCATATCATATTGATTATGACTATTCATCGTACAATAAATTCCCCCATATTAAACTACGAAATATGGCAATACCATGGCAGTGAGGGCAAATTATGACTTCCAATCGCCTGCGAGATATAGTGGTAACTCCATATGTCTAATTACTGTTTTTCAACCAATGGTGCGGTGACCATTGTTGTAGTCGGATGCTCTTACGTGTATTTTGGCTCCAATTCTAAGCACAAACACATCCGATTGGCCGAAAATGCTTCTTGGTTTCTATATCAGTTGATAGCAAATGAAGAATATATAATAATAAAATAATCCATGGTGTTCAAAAAAAAAGTATTTCAAGTTGACATTCGGAATCAATAAAAGGTATTATTCATTATCATGATATAATGAAAATCATAATTGAAACTCACCTGCATTGCGTTTAGTAAATAGAAAACTTGATGTGTCAATGGGTAATACAAATAGTTTGAAGCCGTCATTTTAATCCAGCAATTGACTGAAATCTTGCAACCATTTTTTCTAAGAAGAGAAAAAAGATGTCGTCAATTGCAAGCTATTTATTATCGGAAAATGAAGGAGAATATACAGCAATTTCGTTAAATGTTCATAAACAAATAAAAAACTACAATTATAGATTATGAGGAACCCATATATTTATAGGTTTTCCCGATCAAATATAACACCCTGTCAATAGGTAGAACAAATATCAAACTAGTTCTTTATAAGTGGCAGGACAAAGCAAGCGCTTGGTGGACGCTCATAGTCCATGGCGAGGATTTGTTTGCACTCGCCCGCCAACTTGGGATCAGAGGTCACCACGCGTACGCCATCATTCGACTTATGCATGAGTAAATTAATCGTTTGCTTTTGACTAATCATATAATTACGGATGTAACCTGCTTTGCTAGGTTATATTTGATAATAACCCTAATGTTACATTGATTTTGAAGGTTAATATTGATAAACTGCCCTAATGTTGACGTGTTACATTTGCTTTTATCTATATTACAATTGGTCAAAACAAGTGTTATATTTGATCGGGAAAACCTATAGATTATTTCGCATACATGTATATTCTGATCTTAAATGATACAAGAAACTTTGCTTCAATATCTAAACACCTCTCTATAATCTGAAGGACACATTTTCATCTAGAGTGTCTATAAATCAGCATTGTTGACATAGAAGTCGAAGAAATTAGGAATTCAAGAATATCAAAAATTTAAATTATGTAGAATATGTGCCTGCAACTTAAGCATCTATTTGCACCAACGTTTCGTCTCACTTACATATTCATGCCCACAAAAAGGTGAAACTTACAAGATGCGCAGAAGTGAGACAGGATAACACGGAAAATACGTTCAACACATAATAAGCTTATAATATCCGCTGAAATGTTCGCATTTTTTGAATTCCAATTGTAGCATGATTTGTTTGCTTGGTACACAGCTCAATGTGGATAATTTTACAAAATGAAAATTGCATTTCTGTGTAGTATGTTTCACTGGGCAAGTTTGCAAGTGATATGCATACATTAAATGTAATATTTCTTATGTAAATTGTGAGCATCGCTTGAAGATATTAGGTTTTTGTGCATGATTGTTGAGCCAACAGTCCGCAACAAATTTTAACGAAATTCCTTTTTAAAACTAACAGTGCGTGCTGATCTAAAAATAGATAATCTCTAACCCGGCATATAGTGCAATAATTTCAGGAGTGGATTTAGCTTGTAGAGAGCAAACTAACACATGAAATCTTAGTAAATTCTAGTGAGTGTGACTCTAAATGAAGTCACGTGTCTTTTTGAGACGGAATGACTTGCATGAGGTCTCAGAAACAAATTTAATCCAATTATTTCTATTCAACTTCTTCCCTGTTGCTCATCTGACCTCTACGTTGATCTCGTCAATACCAGCAGTGCTTTTGAATTGTTTTCAACCAGACTTCTCAGTCACTAATCAAAAACACGTGTATGCGCATGTAGATTACATAAATGTGGAAGTTAAGTCATAATCCGTGAGTTTTTCCACCGATAAACGATTATCTCTTACAACTACCCTCACCTTTAAACGCATAAAAGTTCGATCTTATTTACTTGCCTTCCTCTATTATTAAAAAAGTCGTAGCACATAGGCAATGGTAATTATTCTTGAATGCCTTTTCATGAAGTTGTAAAAATTGATATTTTGTTGATGGAAATAAGCATGCATGTAGTTTACGCTTTACTAAATAGTTTTGTAATTCTTTATTTATAGTTTTATAATATACTTAAGTAATTCTTTAAATATACCTTCATCAATTAAATTCTGCAGGTGCAGCAGAGCGAATTCTACAAGGTGAGGATGTGTAAACTTGTACTTGATCTTATTGACTTGAAGTTCTAAGCGCATATAGATGCAAATAATAGTCGCTTATTGATAAAAAGTATGCATAATTGCGCTCTACCTTGCTCCATTTCTTGACTTTTGACCCCTACATATACCATACAACGTGTGGTTTAATGTGAGGCTGTGTGAAAGTGTCCTTGATGTGAGGGCTTGTGTTGACGAGAGCAATTTGGAAGTTATATGAGCACTGTGATATAAAATTGCGACACATTGTTCATCATTTTGATGCAAATTGTCCAGTAGAAGGAATTGCAACTTTACAATGAGGCCCATACTAGTCGCCATACATGCAGAAGACTTTGCGTGGATGTAGAATCATATTATTTCTTATTTAGTCATATTCTATTTTAAGTGGACTAAGGGCATGCCTTCGCTAATGGTTTTGTTTTGTACATTCGTTCACCTTTCAAAGGGTTTGTGTACTTTTGCAGAAATGAAAATAATGTTGAAGAAGTTTGAAAGAGAATTATTGAAAGTATTTGAATAAAACTTGCAGATTCGCACTCCATACATCGCAAGGATTTTGAAGATATCAAATATGAATATTTTTGAAGAATACGTGAGAATAGAACATTTTCAGACAAAAGAGTCATTATTTTGCAGTGGCGTCTTCTCCGTGACTGCGAGGCCTTCGGTGCATACTCAAAAATAATTTACACTAAAAAACACTTGCGAAAATGAGAAGTTTCATCATTCATTGAAATTCATTTAAATTTGATAGATTCTCATAATAGCTGTGCACAGTTTTCGGTCTCAATATTAGACGCTCAGAGTGAACATTTTTACCGCGCGTGGACGAATCTCAACTGTTTTCTTCGAACAATCAAACACACGCTGGTGGTGTGTTCAGACATTGCATTGATGTTCACAGAGCGTACGCCAGCGACAATCTCATCTTTTACGCCGATAGACATAATGCTTTGCCTTCTCTAATTTTTGCAATGAAATTCTTCTTGTCTCATTCGCATTGTCTGCAATAGCTGATCGAGGCACGGTACCTAAATATAGAAAGGGAAGCATAGCCCTATTGTCAATGCCTTCGTTGCTTTAAGAGAGGTCACATCTTAACCAACAAAAGACGATGACGTTCAGAAAAAGACTGCCATCAGATAATGAGCGTTCGCCAATGAGTGCGGAGTGATGCATCTAACTCGAACACAGAATTCGGTAGGACACCATAAATTGTTTTTGCGTGGTTGATGTGACGCACGCTATGCCACTGTAATTTTGTAGTAACTTCACGATATCACTAATTTCTTCTAGTTCACCGATTTTGATGACCAGCATATCAAAAGAAAGCTCAGAAAATGCTCGTTCTCTCCGAGCCTGATTCATTATCACACCAAAATGTTTTCGTATTGAAAAATTACGATTTGTAAATTGAGGGATTTTCACATTCTAAGCACTGCTCACAATAACGGACACATGTCGATCATAGCTCATTTTAAAGCTGAGCTCTTGAATGATGTATGTACGGATCGTATGTTGATGTGCTAAAGTCATTTGAATTTGCGCTTGGTTTGATTAAATTAGAGCGCAATATTATTGGCGTGATATACCACACACTAGTTTATCAAGATATTCAATAATATTGAAACTTACCTATATTTGTTTCTCAGTAACTCATTAAGGCAGAAATCGCTATCTTCTTCTGTCAAGTAAGCTGATGTTTGCTCATTTGTTTCCATACGAAAACTATGATTGAGTGGTCTTGGATCAAGACTCAAATCCCAAAAATGAGGATCCAAAATGCCATTGAGAACTAGAAAGAAGAAAATAAATATTTTGAAAATTGCTTGTGTGGATAAACAACAGTCAGCTACTTTTTCATAACATTTAGCAACAATGGTCTTCTTAATATGTGAATTGTTCTATTAATGAATTGTAATATTCAAGCTAGCAACAATAGCTTTTTCAGCGTAGCAAAGTGCGTCAAGGTAACAAAATTAAAAAAACAAGCTAACGACTAAGTTTATTTTCAATAGGTACAAAATATGATTTAAAAGAAAATTTTTATATCATAAAATGTCTAAAAATTTGAAAATACTTACTAGAAGGACAAGCAACGGTTCTCCTCTTCTCATGTGGAATGAATTGGCGAGTAAGTCGTTCTGTTCAAAATTCAATCACTTATATATTGAAAGGATTCTATTTAGCAATCTGCCCATTCATATGATAAGAGGTCAGGCCTGTTTCCAATCAAAATACCAGATCTAGCTAACACAGCGGGATTACGCTATCTAAAATCTACCAGGTGTGCAAGAGAATTAATATTAGTTCCTTAAGCTAAAACGTGAAATAAAATTCTACAAAAATATGCATACACATTATTTGACTATTTTTAATGAGTTCATCAACAGGAGCTTGGTCAGGACGATCGCGTTTCGATCGCTAAATCGTGGACGCTCAAACCCGACCAAGCGCGGTCCTGTACATTTAAGATGCACAGCCTCAAAAATTAAATTTATAATAGAGAAAAATTAGCATCTATCAAAAAAATAGAGTCACTATTAGGGGTGACTTTTTAATCGCAATCGCATCGATACGATCAAACAATTGATAACCGCATCATAAAGCGATTAAACGATTAATCGCGCGATTAATTTTTTATATAATTTCAATATCTACTATTAATATATTAGATAACAGTATTTCTGTTATTATGTAAACTATCACTGCTTCTCAACGATTGTTAAGTTTTTATTCCCATGCACAATCACTTTGTCTTTTACTGATACTAAAAGTATGTGTCTAGTGCATACAGGCCTAGTTTTATTCATTTTAATTACGCTTAATCGAGACCGCCTATATGGAATATCAGTGCAGTCTAATGATACCAGAAGACTAAAAATTAAACATAGTCACCGAATCACAAGTGAGTCATTCATTTCCGCACCTTTCTGTTCCGTAGTGGATACTTCCAACCTTCACACGAAACGCACTAATAGAATAATCGATTGATCAATCTGATAGAAAATTCATTCATTAGCACTACTATCTAAAGAATCATTAAAATGATATAAGTATTTTTGCATTAGAATAGAAATGCAAAAAACGATTATATGCAAGCCTGCGATTAAATGCATTTCTTAAGCATTTGAAGCGATTAAACGATTAATCGCTTTGCACCCTATTCACTATTGACTGAAATGTACCTCAGAGTCCAGCCAGTAGAGGTCAGATTAGATATGCACTGAAAAATAGGGTGACAATTGACACTTTTAAAATGCTGTCTTCAACATTGTTTTAACGACTACAGATAAGAATGTAATGGCAGCTAACCGGAGGTCCAATCTTACGGCAATTATTTTCTATGTCAAAAATATAAGTTGTCTCTCTCGCTCTCTCTTTATTTAATGCCAAAAATCAAATACTTCCTTTTATCAAAGGGTATATAAATACATAGACATATTTAAACACTGTGCCTTTTATATGGACGGACATTTCGAATGTAGACTTTTTCAACGCAAATGACAGAAATTACAGATGAGATGAAAAGCGCATTTTTTACAGAATAAAAGATACTTTGAAGCTACGACTGATACTTTGAAGCGTGCTCAGGACAGTGTTGAATGTGCGTTGTTGGAAGCGAGGTTGATTCCGACTCGGTTTCAGAGCCAGTAGAACGAAGCTGATTATAAAAGAAGTGTATATGGGGTAGCTATGAACGAAATATTGTTAGTCTTTGAACGCGATCATTATAATTCTTAGCAAATTATGATAACAGAATTTTGGTGAGAACACACCGGTTTATTTATCAAAAAGAAAATGCGCGTGTCTTATGATGGTTGTCGCTACAATGAGACTTCCATCGTATGTATATTATTGTTCATCTGACTTGTTAAAATCTTAAAAACTTAATGAAAAATGATTGAATTGGTCAAAGCATAAACTTGAATGAGTATTTAATGAGTATGTAGAGTGAATACATTGTTGAGTAATTATTTGTTTAACGTCCAAGATGTCTTTCCTGACAATGTATGTACGATTCATTTGGTGGATTATTCCTTTACTTCTACGGGATATTAGCCTATTGAAGCCGTGTAGCATGTTAATTTGAATTAACTACATTCTCACTGAGCATAAATAGCATATTCGCTGACGTTGCACATGCTTGCAACCTACAGTGTACATCAGGGTTGGAACCCGCCGGCGGCCGGTGTATCTAAAACTGGCTGGTCGGAGGCCGGCCTATTTAAAATTCTGATGCTTTCATGGTCATTGAAGATCATGAGCGTGTAGATGAGTATTACTACGTGTACGTTCCAAAGTAACCGCATGACATTTTTGATGAGATGAATGCAACTCCGATATGTGAGACTTGATAAAGGACTAGCATAATAATTTACACTATCACAGGACTTGACGTTTCTTAAAAGCATCAAGGATTTAATTGTCTTGTGTCATGTTGACCCTGCTCGCAATTATTCACTCTCAGGAAAGTTTAGAGGATGCCATTTCTTGTTGTTTACTTGGTCATAAACTCTAGTTCCGAGACGACCGACATTTGTTGCTACGATATTGGGCAACATGAGGACGCGGGGCGTCTGCATACAGCCTCAGCAGCAACGAAGGAAGGATTGGCAAGCGAGGGGCAATCATCAAATTTGAATTGTGGTGTCACGATGAATGCTGCAATGTGGGCCTGTCCCTAACTTTTCCAAAAATAGGCCTATAATTGTCGTTTCTGTGTAAATGCTTGATATGAAAATTATCGACAAGTAGTACACTTCACTAGTTTTGGGTCATAGATTTACGAGTAATCAAATAATTAATCATCCAAAATGTTTAGTTAGTTGAGTTAGTAGGGCATGGCAACACAAGGTTATATATGTATATATATGGTATATATGGGGTAGACATGCATCAGATATATTTATATTTGCAGGCTCCTACAATGCTGTAGCAGTGATGTAGTTGGTGATGTCGGCAGTTGACAAAAAGGCCTGCAAAAGCACCGGCCGGTCGGTTTTCTAAATTTGCGGCCGGGGCCAACCCCGGCCAGCCCCGGGGGGTTCCAACCCTGGTGTACATGTACATCGCACGTGCACTCATGATTGGTGAAATTTTAGAACATGAGGCAGCGCAGACTATAATTCAATTTTCAGATTCAGATACAGGCCAAAGTTTTGACATAGAACAAGCAGTTCAATAGAACATCAAATGAAATGCATCAATTAGTAATTAATTACAGCACAGCATCAAAAATGAATGTCTACAAACAATCTAAATGCAAATTCACGTGACAGAACCGCGACACAGGACAAAGATCGGAGCGCAGAGAGCTGTTTTTCGGTTTGTCATTTTCATTCTGGTACTATGGATGTAAAAGCAATTTTAACAATGAAGTCATGTGAAAATGACCAATTGTAAAGTTTGATGTCATTTTTCGTTCTTTGCTAAATGAGATTTCATGTTTAAGCTTTTGTTAGCAAAGTCAATTTGAACAATGGACAGATTGTAAAGTTGAAGAGAATGTGACAAACAAAGTTCAATCTGTTCCTGTGCAATCATGCTGACTTTGATTTTAGGAAGTTTCGGTCTAAATCATATTACGGATTCTAAACTTGATTCAATTCTATTAGCAAATTGGTTTGTGAGAGACACGTCTCAAAACTAAAGATTTATTTACTGATTATGTACCAGTCAAAATTTGAACTGAATTTATCCACTATTAGAACTGCTGACAGTCTCCTTATTCAATTTCATATATTTCGTGGAGATCCTCTGATTGAGACGTTTTTTGATGTCTCATTGATAAGAAGATTGGCGCAAAATTTGCATTTTACGATAGCAACATACTTAATTCCACTAAAGATGCATACACAGACTATGGGCATGTATTACATGCAGCACGCATATGCATTGTGTTTACAAGTCATTATTGCTCCGTCTCTGATAAACAAAAATAAGCAAGTGAATATAGTTGATAGTTGAATGCCCGTTAGACGAATACTTTTTCCATATGACCGAGTTTGTGTGCGTAGTATGAATGCGGAGGTTTGACTCATGTATAGAACGCAGAGCGTAAACTCTGCCACAAGTAAACTCGACTACTAAACACTAATCCTCTGATATATTGTGAATAAATAGGCTGGAATTTCATTGGTCTATATTGACTTCATATATATTAGCCCGGCCGCCACCACGAGTTTCTGCAAGGAATGAGGCCGAAAATTCAACTTTCTTGGGGTGCTTTGCACACTGTGACTACTATGAATCTGCGTGCCTGCCGAGTTCTCACAGAAATACAGGTGTAATCCATGGCAAGGGGATTGAAGATTTCGGTAAAATTGAGATTTTTATGTTTTCTCTGATTAAGTAATAAGTACTAAATCCATAACTACGACTTTTGTCATGGAAAATCTTCAAGTTAATTCCTTTAAGGTGTTTTTGTTATTGTCATGCTAGTTTGGGTAATAATATGTTTGGATGCGGCTAAAATTGGCCAAAATGTTGTCTTTGCCGAAATTGGGAGGCTAACCAACTCTGAAAGTGTTGAATTTCAAAGAGTGGGGTCCATGAACACTATAGGAAATGAACAGAAGGCATTCCGTGTCGAAAGTTGACTTTAAGCGTAGTACTAGATACTAAATGAAAGAAAACATAGAAAATCCCAATTTTACCGAAGTCTTCAGTCAGCTTTTTGTTCGTGTTACATTTGTTCTTCTTTTTTGCTTGAACGGATAAGAACAGTAACCGGACAGTAACTCGGCAGACGCGCAGATTCACAGTGGCCATTGAGTGCACATAGTTCTGTTGAAGTTCCATTTGCGGCCTCGGTCCCTGTAGAAACCCGTTCTGGCTGTCGGACAATGCCTTGATAGTGCATAACTTTGCTTGAACAACGTAATATTCAGGATATGTCACTGACTGCAGTGGGCGGAGGCAAAGACGAGGACCCTAGGTACCATCTTGATCTGCCTTTGAACACCATGTTCATGAGTTGGAGCAGGCCAGGCGGCCGGAGCTGCACTGATGTTCGCTGTCTTCGCAAATCGGCCGACTTCAGCAATTTGTGACAAAATTCATCTCAGTTTTAGGCCAAATAAGCACTTTGAACAAAATGAGGTAACACTTCTCTTTCTAGTGTGATCGGAAACTTTAAATTGATAATAAATTGTCTTTCAACTGCAGTCATGGTAAAATACATATCTTAAATATTCAACTTTCAATACTGTTGGATTTACAAAATTGTTGGTTCTAACCGGTCTCACTGAATCTCATAGAGATTTACGACCACAGAATTAGATTGTTTAATCGTATCACTTTGCTAGAAGTACAAACTAATTCAAAATAATGGCACATGCAGAAACTTAATAAGTGGGCAAAAAGAAATGTTTAATACGTTGCAGAGATAGGAAAAATAGTCGTGCGTCGATTGCGGATTTCTCTGAACTCTTTCAAAATTCTCTGATCGCCACGATTCCTTCAGATTCGAAGAATTCAGATCATTGCGTAAAAGTTTTCTCGATAATGTTGGGCCTTCCGATCATTTTTAAAAAAGTTAGCAGGCGCATGAAAAATCGTTCACAAGCCTCTCTGTAGAACTTGACATGGTGTCTCTTTGCTCTGTGATCCGGTTGATAACAGTCACTGAAACTTTGCACAATTTGGCGTGTTTAATGTTGAACTGGCTGCTCATTGTTCGATTGCTATGGTATTTAGTCAGGAGATTGTGCCATTTCATCACCATTACATGTTCAAATGCTTCCTTTCTAGTCAAACCATAGAAATAGATTGTTTATCTAAAGTTGACTAGAATGGAAATTGACTCAAGGTCGCGACACATCAGGGGGAACTAAGTTGGGGCATGGATCACCAATTAAAAGCTTAGAATTACACATGTGACTGATTCTAACCCAATGAAACAGACGTTGACAAGTGTATCTAAGTGAAAATGCGTGCGATTTTTGTGCCACCATTGTGTATCGCAATGAAGGTTTACTTCCATTCTAGAGGTTTTATTGTTATCAATTTCTATGAGTCAAACAGAAGAAGAAACGACCTGTCTAATTCTGTGTCTACGACAGAGTAATGGCATCAGTAGTGAATAGTACACGTATATCAATCCATCGCAGAAGGACGGTGAAGTGAATGCCGTTACATGCAAGTAAAGAAATGTCACAACATGATACACTAATCAAATGCTTATACACAAAAAATTAATAAAAAGTTTAAATGGAATAAAGTCATTAAGATACATACCTACAACGGTTCTGAAATTAATTGCAATCCTTTAATTACACTGTCTACTCTACAGTGGCTATCCAGTGGAATTTATTCGCAAGTATCAACATCCTTCAACTCAAGTAGTCAAGCAAGGAAGAAGAAAATTTCTGTGACTTTACGAATCACTGGTCAGCTTTACTCATGGTTCTCCAATATATTAGTGAAGCAAATTCTTCCTAACTATGGCGCAGCACAATGTGCTGTACAACTGCTTATTTAACAGCTAAACAGCTTAGGAAATTCGGCGAAGATAGTGGAAACATTAAAAAAATACATTTGAAATGCTGACGCTATCGAATATTGTGCAGAATTTCTTTTTCTGTAGCAATTTAAAAAGTTTAGATCAACTACAATTTCAATTTTATAAAAGGTACCATCATTTAAAAGCGGCATACTTCAAATAAATGTCTTATTGGTGAATTTGGGATACAACCAATGAATTTTTATATTTACAAAGCAGCAATATGTTATTTGATGCGAATCATATCAGCGATGAAAGAGGCATGATAAAGGAAGTATTGACGGACGCGATAGTGGATACACATGTTGCTGGCGAATAAAGCAATTGCTTATAAAACTTAGCCTGTCATAATTATGGGACACACAGCTAATAGTCGATAAACAATCATATTTAAAGATTACAAACTATTTAAAGTCACAAGCATTTCCATAAGAAAATTATAACCTTAAACTAAAGATAGATCTCAGGTCAGCTTTGAGTTACTTTTGAACAATTTCTGGTCGGCTTGAGTCAATTTCTTGACGACCACGCATCTGTATGCCACAATTCACTTCTTTGCCATTGCTACATACTACTGCAGATAACATAAAATTTCATATTAAGATCATGCAAGAAGGAGTTATCAGATTTCCATCTCACCTGAGTAATAATTAGGAGTAGACTGGCGAACGATGGCCATTCCGTCATTGTTCAAAACGGCTAGCTGAAATTGTATCATTCGAAGTCGCTTTACGAGTGATTTTGGAATTTTAGTCCAATACAAAGAAATTATATTCCCGAATTCACCTGAAAGATAATGAAGAGTCTTCAATGAGGCTGAAAACCATCCATAGCTCGGATAAGGAGTGACAAAAAACCAGGGTTGCCGTTGGTATGGGGATTGAGGCCATCCCCACAGCTCCCATATTGCTTCTATGGGGATTCTGTGGGGATTCTGAAGACTTTTGACATTCACTAGAAGCAATCAGAACTGACATCATATCACACAATTAACTTCGATGTTGAATTACAAAGTATCACGCAGCCTACCCATCTAACAACTTAAAATGCATGCAATATCAATGATGATCATTTTCACATTAGTAACACACGTTCAATAATTTTAAATGACTTATAGTGACAGTTCCAGGTGTGTCAAGGACGTCTGAAGTGGAAGAATTCTGCAAGTCTCCTTTACTGCAGATCCGAATGGATGCTTACAAATATTTGCTCTAATAGTATAAATAGTTCAGATAAAATTATTTGTGATGTAATTAAGCTTGCGTGATCGATGCGATTAACCCTTATTAACCTAGATTTTAAACTAATTACGATATAGAAGACCTGTTGGGTCCAACCCACAAAGCAAGACACATGAAAATAGCGTTGTGGCCTCGCTCAGAGGGACGTGAATTTGAAAATGATAATTATTGCTTTATCAAATAAAATTTCGCATGCATAATTACATTATGGTTGTTGATAATTCCGTGAGTTTTCATGTAATTCGGATGAAAAATATGGGTTCAGCAATAAATTGAAATTGTGAGAAAAAAATTGGTCGAAAGAAAATAGGACATTAAAATTCACAATTGTTCAATTGTGATGATCCTTTTTGTGCAACAACTAGACACACAGATGTTGCATTTCGTTGTATAAAGAAATCATAACATCATTTCTATGAAGTGAAATATGCATCGGTCAGAAGACAACTTTGCATACATAACTTTATATGCAAAATTCATGTGCGGTAGATGACAATGAAATTTCTTATCGAAGATAGAGCTGTTATTTCTACCTTGAACTAGAATGTTCATGACGAAGTTCATTAACTGGTCATGCTCAATTATTTCATATTCAAATTTCAATGAGTAATCGATCAATCGTGATAAACTCATTGCAAGATGAAAAGCGAGGGGTCAGTGACATCCTGTTCAATGATGAGCGAAGGATTCACAACATAAGAACGCTTCCTAATCGCAGCCTGGTATGAGTTCTTTGATTCTTTAATAATCGTGAACAGACATTGAAGACAAGTTTGGCCGTAGCTCAAGCTAAGGCTCTGAGGCTTCTGTTAAGTCCATTCATCAGAGGGCCTCCATACATGGAGCGCTTCAAGATCTACAGTCAATAGCCGAAGAAATTTTCAACATAATTTATATTTCTCCCAATAATGGAACCGGGTACGTGGAGGATTCGGCCCCAGAGCCATTTGAATACCGAAGGCAAGACGACAGGCATCGAAACCAGAAAAGGTAAAGTTAGCAAAGGACAACTTTGCCAGCCACCCCACACATCAAGAAAAAGAGGATTGTCCATCAAGCAATTAACTTGTACCCCTAAAAAGGCAACTACATGACTTGACGGTAGAGGATCAATAAGAACGCATCCAATTTGCGGAAGGTTTTGGTCAAGGTTGTGATTGTGTTTTTGCGTTATGTTATTTGCTTCTTAGAAATGCTTCAGTCACCCTGTATGTTCGACTCAATCTTACCGATTCGCCACACTGTAAAGCGTAGACTGACAATTGACAGACATTTATCCTACAAAATCTATTTTGTCGGTCATTGTTAGTTCTTGTAGGATGATTGCCACTGAACACCTACAATATCTGACAAAAAGTGACAAAATGAATAACAATGAACTATAGCATAAATTTTATGAAAAATGTAAGTTATTAATTAAATTATGTCAAAATAAATCATTATTTTGCCACACAATAATACAGGCTGCCCAAAAATCAAGCAATCTCTATTAAATAAAATCAATCAATATTCAACAGTTTTTGTTTAGTTAATTTGAATTCAAAGCATCTGTTTCGATGTTGGTGGAGAACCTACAAATTCGTCGGATATCGCAGGATATTGGAGGTGACAATCGTCGGTTGATTTTGTCAGTAATTTTGTAGGATAATTGTCGGTCTGCGGTTTACAGTGCACCTCCTCACCTTCCGAAGTACTGCTGCGACATAATCTCACGATATATCATGTTTAGGGTCTGAAGTGATTAATTAATGCCACAGAATATTATCTGAAAAGGGATTGTATTCAATTGATAGATCTTCCTGTCGTCATAGGCGTAAAGATACTTCGGATTTAATGGAATTCGATTGCTAGATTATCTTACTTGACTTACATGAAATTGTTTCAGTTACACAGGAAGCTCCTTTGTAAAGCAACAATTGGAGTCCAACACAATCGTGTCAAGGCCATTTAGGAAGGGGTAATAACAGGAAAACGACATTGATTTTGCTCCAATGCTATGCGCAGAAGTTTTAGAACCAAAGATTATTTCTTGAAGTTAAAATGAAGAATATCTCGGAGTTTTATAACAAATCCAAGAATGACTCTTTATGTGGACAATGAAAGGTTTTGAATAATGCAACTTTCTTTATGTCATTTCAGGTCTAAAAATGAGACTAAAAATCAGGGATGTGGAATCGGAGTCCCGGAGTCCCAGAGTCCTATCAAATGATACGACTCCGTACTCCGGCCTATAACTACGTAGACCCGAAACATAATACAAACAAATCATTTATTCCCGTGCCTATAGCTGTCACTGTCTTGATGTCAACTTTCTCAGTGAAACAAAAGTACAGAGACAGCACCAAAGGTCACATCAGAAACAAAAATGAAATGCTAGTTTATTTGAGAACATTGCCTCTTATCCTCACGTTAATCGTGTGTGATGGCTTCTCCAAAGCGCATATTGAAATCGATAGAGTACTCATACTTTTTGGAGAAGGATGGGGGATTTTCCTGCCTGGTAGAGACTGGAGAAAAACCGTGTGAAGCACACATCAAGAAGATAGAAGCAGCCAAGTCGTATGCATCCAACTGAAAGCGACATTTAATAAACTTTCATCGAAAATGATTGATGATTGATTCAGCAATGATCACTAAAGATAGGCTCAGGTAAGACTGTAATGATCTATGATGTAGGTTACCAGCTAATTTTTCAAAAAACTAAGCTTATATACTTGCCACCCGGAGTTGGAGTCGGAGTCCTATCAACTCACGGAGTCGGAGTCCTATCAAAATGATAGGACTCCGCCTCCCTGCTAAAAATTCTTAGGAGGTTCAAGCGATCGGAGAGGTACTCTCGGAGTCATACCAGAGATGTTGGAATTAAAAATATAAAATCTGTATGTGACGCTTTAAAGCAATAAACTCATGAAATGTTTTATCCATTAAAGTCTACTGTTTTATTAGTAACTGTTTTTCCATATTTCAACTGTTTTAAACGGTATGTATGACTTCATTCATTACGCGTATAATATTTACAACAATTGAATTATACATTACTAAAAGTTAGCAGACAGAGCAAATGAATGAACAGATTTGATTTGTGTAGAGACGTATAAACGCATTCAGTGGCTGCAATGCTTTACTAATTAATGACATCAACTTAGCGACTAGAACGCAGGGGTTCAATTCTAATGATCACAAAAATATGCAGAAGGACCTCTGACTCCACACATCTCCAATAAACTAAAAAGTGAATAATACCCTCAATGTTCAACTAACACGTCCAAAGCTTGAAATCGGTCATGGAAAAAAACTAATTCAAGAACCACATTCATAGGAGATATTGCCTCCCCAACGTTTATCCTCACATTAATCATTCAATTACGAAAATATTGACGAACATTAATAAAAGTTTATTGACAGAAAATAATCTAAGTCAATATAAATGCTCAATATTTCGGCATGCGCCTTAATCATGAACTATAAAAAGAAAGAATATAAAATAAGCAAAGCTAAAATACAAATTTCAAGTGCAAAAGCTATCATAGACGTAAAATTGCTTGGAAATGGATAAAATACCACATGAATGAATGAATTAGCGGTCATTGGAGGCAAAAAATACAAATCTTGCATTTCCAATGGTAATCGGGGAGGCGGATTCACATTAGGTGTCTGTTCGTGACGGTCTTAGAAGAAAATATAGAAATATATTGACAATAATCAAGATGGGTCACAAGATGTAAATAGCACTTTACCCGCCCAACCTCTGAAAGCGCTTTTTACATCTATGATCTTGCAATCTATCTTGATTATTGTTTAATAGCATTGCGTGCTTTATGATCTTTCTTTTCATAGTTCATGATTAAGGCGGATGCCGAAATATTGAATATCTATATTGCATTAGATTATTTTCTGTTAATATACTTCTATTGATGTTCGTCAATTTTTTGATTTACACAGCTCAAATCAATGACGCGCAATCCAATTACGGCATCTAATTTTCAAAGAAGACAGCTGCACATGAGTAATTGTGCTAAAATAATTTGACTGGATAATTTTGGATACATTGGTAATAAAACCTCCAAGGAAGATCTCATCAGTTTTTGGTTCCTTCCCCTCTGAATTTCCATTTGTCAAGAAACAAGTTTCTTACTCCCGTTGTTTGCCTAAAATCAAAAGTAAATTTCCGCACAACGTTTCCAGTTCCAAATTCATCGACCTTTGAGCGGTTAACTTTAAGAAAAATGACATAAATGTGAAAGCAAAAATAGAGATGAATTCGATCAAAACCCTATGGGAACGCATCTTGCTAATATCAACAGATTATCTGGCGAGGTAGCGATTTTGTGGATAATCTTTTAAAGGTTCATCTCCGCATGTGAAAATGGTCATCATTTATCCAAAAACATGTGTAAAATTAAAAAACGACAGGTGGCGAAAAAATTGCTATATATTTGTTTACTAATGCGAGCTGATTTTTCGCCAACCGGCGAAATCGTGGATATTGTAGCAACTAATTAGTGGTAAGTAGTTATGTTCGTATATTACCTTCACATGAAAATATATTGTATACTCAGTCTAATCTGATAAAAAGGGATCTTTTTTAATTCACGAAGGCTTAAACTAAAAAAAGTATTTATCTTCCATAAATGTCGCAGTAAATACTATGATATTATTCAAATATTTGTCATTGTTGTAAATTATTGAATGTCAAGAGATGTTATGAAAATTGATATAAGCGGATTCTCTATATTCTTATCATTATCAAAGAATAATAGTCTGCACTTATTTCTTAGATAGATTAGCCATATGTGGGTGATGGAGAGGTGAGGGAGAAAATAGAGCCTCGGCTGTAGAGACGGATTACTAAAGAAAATAAGAGAAAGTCAAAAGTAAAAGGTGGCATACAGAGCGCGAATTGTCGCCGGCGAATATGCCGCAAATATGACTGAACTTTAGCATGATATTCTGCAGCTGACATCCGCCAGTTTTTCGCAAGGTTCGTTCCCACAGGGAATCGACTATCATGTTTAGAATAAGATTATTTCATAAGAGTTTGCGCAGATATACCCAATGCATTATAAAGTATTGTGATATCACAAAAATGACAGGAATTTGGCGATTTTCATTAGAAAATAATGCTCTTTATAAAAACAGTTTTATTAAAATAAGCAATTATTGAATGACGATTCAAACTTTCTTTTTCGTTTAAAGAATTAATGATACTTACCCAAAAGGATGATATGGAGTCATGAAGTTACTCTCATGACAGCACTCACAGCCATAAAAATGCAGAAACACTTTCAGACTCGGCACTTAAAAACAGCAAGGGATGAAATCCAGTAAGAAAAAGAGCCTGAACTTTGTAGATTTGAAACACGATTGACTTTACGACTGTGAATAAATGTGCAGCAAATACAAGTTTGTCATTTAACCAGATTTAAGAGACATTTCTGACATATCAAAACCTGTTTGCTTGGCTGTGTTCCAGAATAATGACAAAAGCGTTGATTGAAGGTACTGTAAAATAATCGAGAAAATTGTGTGTGAATGACGTCAGATTGACTTTAGTCTGTTATCTTAGTTTGTCAGAAGTTTTTCCACATGACGTATTTTGCTATGCTTCCTAATCGATGCATTGCTAGAAAATTCCAACTCCATCCAAAATATTTTATTTATTCGAATTAATTTCAATTTACTTACGAATATTCGAAAAGCATTGAATCAGAGTGGTTTTATCATGCTATCTCTCTCAATGCAAATCACATGGTGTAATTCTGTAGGCGGAGCGAGTTCCTGCAGGGAAGGAGGCTGAAAATGAGGCTTTCACAGAATGATGTGCACTCATCATGCTCTGAGCGCCTGTCAATAGCATGTTGAATTATTTATTATCCACTCGAAATTTTTTGCCGATGCATTTTCAGGAGTGCTCAGTTTTTGGTTTTCTTTTGATTGAAATGGATAATGGAGTGAAAAAAGTATTGATGATGTAATCATAAGAATATTCTTTCAGTTAATGCCAGAAAATGGTAGTAATTACCTGCATTCATTGCTATTTAGGAAGTTTAACAGATCATTCAGATTATATAACTTAACTGACTCCTGTAAGATCGACCATCAAAGACAATGATGTTAAAACATTAAGTTCTCTTGTAAATTGGATTTAGACATTACTTTACTTGACTCGGGCTCCGATCAATAGTCGCATCGTTAAGGTCAATGTTCAAGAGTATAAGATAGACCCGAACAAGGAAAGGGAATGTATCAGATTTACTGTCGATCGCTTTGAGAACGGATAGCCAAATAAGTATTTCACAGCTTCATTTTGGCCCGCAAATAAATACCTCATAGCTGACGACATTTTTAAAAAAGTAAATGTGATGTTTTTTTAGTGCGTTCAAATCTGGAGGTGCAGTAATGTACAAATATTCCACATTTCACGAATATAACGTTTGAGCAGAATAGTGAAGTCGCTGTGCATGTTAGTGCTACACGATACAAGCCTTAAAGTTGATGTACTCAGCACATGTAAACGCGTGATATGGTGCTGTTGCATCCCCAGAAGGCATGGTAGATTCAACCAAACGTCAGTATATTATCATAAGCAGTGACATATCACAAGTAATGCACTGTCTTTTAAATTCAAACATAGTTAGTAGTATAGCAACATCTAAGATATAAGAAGTGCTATGTCAAGAGGAAAACTGGGTCATAGACTGTCAATCAGGCAAGATATCAACACACAACTTGTTAGATATCTCTACAACATAACACATCGCCCCTCCCAAAAATAAAAGATTAAACCCATTAATTGAAACCATAACGTTCCGTTTCCCTCCGATTCCTTTTAGTCTGTCACCGGAACGATACTCGTTGTCTGCAGACCTCGATTCTATACTCGTATTGTCAGTGTCATTAATGGAATGTCCAATCATGCAGCGTTTTAAGTGATAGTAATTTCTCTCGATTATTTTTCAAGTTGTACAATGTCGTAATACAAAACACCATTTACCGCGTTGTCCTATTATTTCATATGGGCCGTCATACCGTGCTGTATTTATTCCGCGCACTCGAGGAAGGATTTTTGCCATAACTTTATCTCCGATATGATAGCATCGTACATTATCCGTTTTTTGCTTCATCCGCATTTGAGAATCCCTGATCTTTTGATGAATGCTATTCAAATGATTCTGCATGGAAATTATGTATTCGCATGAAGTATAATTCCTGCTTTTTGCCTGAATTTCATCACATAAAGGGGTAGTCATTTTTCTTCTAAATACCACTTCATAAGGTGTAAACTTCAGAAGGCTATGTTCAGTGCACCTTAGCGCCATTTCTACAGTTGGAAGTACCTCAGTCCAATTTTTCTTCTTTGAGGTGGACGTATGAGACTTCGTGTGTTATATTGTAGAGATATCTAACAGGTGCAAGTCAAGGTCTGTTCTCTTGAAACCGAGCTGAGCCTGGCTGTTGGCATTTCAGCATTATAGACCGAGGATTGATCAATTTAATTAACAAATTCTTCATGTTGATTGCACTCTGCGAATTTTATATTCTCGTCAGTTATATATGGAAGTGGTTCACATGTTGCCACGTTGTAAGCGATTTTGAAGGAATCTCTGATAAGCTCATGCTTTTATTTCTTCACGGTTTTCTTCGTCACGAAATTTTATTATTTTCATTAATCAATGCGAAATTTTCTTTTCAAATGTGATTATTTCGTCAAATATGATTCATATCTACCAAATGTGGATAAACCGATGGGGGACTTTTCGGTCCAGGCCCGGTGTTGTAGAATCTCTGGTAATGCCTTGATTGTTGATGTAGCGCTGTCATCTTTGAACTATGATTCTTGTTGATGATTGCTATGTACATGCGTATTGCTCGCTTGAAGATTTGAATTTTCGTAATGAGATACCATATTGATATATATACTAAAGTTTGAGCTGAAGCACGTCGGCAGCTATCACTAAAATTTTAGGCACGGGCCAGACCCGGTTCCCACTCTGAATGGAACTCTTTCAATCTACTCTGATCCACTAACCTTCTTCTTCTAATATCTTCTCAGCGCGTCGCGTCTCCTTCCCCGATGAAAGCCGGCTTTCTGCATCACTGTATAGACCATGCAAATGTCAAATGTGTCAGCATCAAACATTTCAGGTGATGCCATTATTGAAATGACTTGAGAATATCGAATGCATTTATCATATTTATGAACTGATATTGCAGCACTGACATACAACTCTACAGTATATGATAATAATAATAATATTTGTATTTGAAATCAGATACATAGCTCAAAATGGAGGGCACAGACATGAAATGACATAGATGGAATAGATGAAAGAAAAGAAAAGGATGTTACCACATATCAAGTCTCATGAAAAGCATTTGAATGACATTCTTAAATTTGGAAATAGAGTTGACGTCTACATCATCATCAGACAACATGTTCCAATACTTTGCGATTGATACAGTGTAGAAGGTTATGTCGATAATTGTGTTGGCCGAATTCTGAGTATATACGAAGATGATTGCCACGAGTTCGTGAAGCAGTTATAAAATGAAAAAAGTCATCAGCATTAATGTCAACCAGATCATGAACAATCTTGTACATGAATATTAGTTGATAGCGAATTCTGCGAGCTTTCAAGGATAGGCGATTTAGTTCTTAGAGTCTTTCCCGATATTGAAGATGCCTTAATTTTGAAAACTGTCTAGACATTCGCCTTTGCACACTCTCAACCAGATCGATATATTTTGATTTATACGGCTGCCACAGTATACTACCGTATTCTAGAACAGGAAGGACATGAACCTTATATAAATTAACCAATGTTTTTACTTCTTGGTGACAGAAACTTCTTGTAGTGAGACCAAGTTTTCTACGGGCTTTGTTCACAATTATAATTACGTGCTCATCGAAAGATAGCTGATTTGTAATGACGATGCCAAGATCTTTATATTGATCGGCTACTGGAACTGTTAACCCAGATAACACCAAAGAGGCATTGACATTTGATCTTCCGAAATGCATTGCACGACATTTATTCACATTCAATTTCATGCCGTTTTCGTGATTCCGCATGTCTCGTTGTAGAAGACGAGCAGGATTCAAAGTCAAATGAACTGTACAGCACATAATGAGTTTTTAGTGACATTTTCTAAGAATGACACTCTCCTGATCAACCCTTGAAAGGAGGAATCTCTGAACATCAAAGCACAATGAAAAATTATGTCATCATGCTATCCCATAAAGCACTTAGGTAAATGAGATTGCATATGTCTGAAAAACGCAGCTGAGGCTTGCTGTTGCAAACATCCCATTGCAAAGCACTCGCAAATGATTTATCATGGTTGCACTTGATTAATGATCATCTATCAGAAATCATTTCAGACTACAAACATTGTCAAAATATTTACACTTTTAGTAATTGATCGCATGAAATATCATACTTTAGATTCCAATTATTCATATTTGCAAAACTAAACTAGATATTTGATCAGTATGCTCTACACATATAATTGTATGCATATATGAAACAGAGTTATAAAGATTGCAGTGTCAGTTTGCCTGGGCAATGAATAGAAGGATGTTCTCACACTTCAACAAAATAGGCACAACAATTCCGAGGCTGCCGTAGACGCTGCGTTACGATTCCTTGGCGAAACACCGACAAAATGCCAAGGAATTGCTGTGCTTAATTTGTTCAAATCAGAGGACACCTTTCTACTCATTGTCCAGGCGAAGTGGCAGTTTGCAATCTTCATGATTATCAGCCGCACGGCTAAGTCAGGATAAACAAGCACATAGCAGCCTGTTGTGCAGTCCTTCAGCTCGTTCAGCCATTCTAGATATTTTAAGCTAGTTTGGGCCATTCCGAGCCGTACTGACGAGCCCTTGTAGGGCGAAATGCAGTGTCTACGGCTGCCAAGGAATTGTTGTGCCTAAATTTTTTTAGTCTGAGGACATCTTTCTACAAAACAGAATTTTAGGTATAGATCCCCCTTGGACGATGATGTTTGCTGACGACATCGTTTTATGTAGTGAGACCCGAGAAAAAGCGGAAGAGAAATTGGAGTTGTAGAGAATTGCATTGGAGCGAAGAGGAATGAAAGTAAGCAGAAAGAAAACCGAGTGCATGTGTATCAACAGCGAAGAGGGTGATGAGAAAATGAAATTGCAAGAAACAGAAATAACGAAGGTGGACACTTTTAAGCAGGGCTGTGGAACCGGACCCGTGCCGGAGCCTTAAGGAGCCGATGGTTTTGGTCGGAGCCGGAGCCGGAGCCGATTTATCGCAAAGGCTCCGGCTCCGGCTCCGATAGTTTGAGCCTTGATATAAATCTAGAATTTTGAAAGTTATTAATTGGCATCATAAAAAAATTAAATCATTTGAAATCTAAAGATATGTCTTTTAAGTATACCAATGATCTGTCCTCCACGGTATCTTTCTTTGCAGTTGCCGCCTTCTTTTGTATTATATTTATTATATATTTACACACATGTGTAATATTTTTTTATTGCATATGTTTCGTAAGACTAATTTCCATATTGACAACGTATTCTCCAAAATCCATTAATTTGAAGACTTGTTATATGCATGCTAACTAGATGATTGTAGATTCCTAGAGACAAGTCGCCAGTCATTTATGTACACACTTCAGTCAGCAAAGATAATATAGCTACATTTCTTGCGCAATGTCTTAAATCTAATGCGGTTACTATGTAGGCTATCATCTATCGGTATGGCTACTGGCAGAAGCTACTGGCATCTGTAACAATGCCAATTTCCTTAGATTGTATTGTAGGCTCTTGTGCAGTCCCCCACCTACATTTTTCAAAACAATCGATTATTTAATTTGATCAATTTTGATTGGAGGGATAACTTTTCACACTCACACGAATGACCTGACTACAAGTCCTCACATGGCTATAGCAATAAGCGATCCAGCCACTTCTAGTAGCGCCCTATTATTTTAAAGGTATCTCATTCACAATGAATTTCCTTTGACTTCAAAATTCAAAGGGTATATTTCAATGCGAAAAATCCGAAGGCAAATTACAATGTTGACTTGCTGACGAAGTTTGCGACCATGACATCGTAATTACCCACGTAGATTTTTACAACAGCACGGAATGCTTCACTCAAACCGGTGATGCTGAAACGGACATCCAATGGTGCTGCATCTTTTGACCAGAGAAAAAATGGGGGGGAGGACTGCACAAGAGCCGTATCGTGTAATAATATTTCCCCAAATGTCATAGACCTGTGGATTTCAAGAATTTTCATTATTATTTTTTCCGTCTGTCAACACTTTATGCTGATATCATGCTGACTTATATGTAAACAATAAAAAAAGACTGAGACGCTCTCAATAAAGGCGCCTTTTGACCTCCCTTTTCTATTGTCTGTGACATTAAACCGCACTCGCATTCGAAAGCTAGCAAAGTAGATGGAGATTTCTGCTCGGTGCTCGCAGTCAAATTTTTATTATGCATAGCACCCTGCAACATACTGTGTGATACTCCGAGTTCAGTTTCATCAGCCTAACCATCATCAGAGGAATAGTGGTAATGTGTTATACATAGATTGAATATAATAATATACATGAATCATTTAGTGAATTATTTAGTGCAACTTTACGCCATAATGAAAAATACGAAATTAATATAATGTAAGTTAGGCCTTAACTTATTAAGTATGCTGCATAGAATTACAAAACTTGTCCTAAATTAGATATTTTTAATTTTTTAAGTATAATTTTCAATTGTACATTTCTAGCCTACACTGCAATGAGGCTATCTAAATTACAATTTCTACAGATGATGAGTCGTAGGCCACCCACCGATCATATTATTCATGGACCAACAGACTATTGAATAAAGGCAATAACAAATAACAATAACAACCTAAGCTAGCCTATATACACTTTAATATTCAATAAAGCAATTGATATCTTTATTGATACGGTATATTTGGCTATATAGCCGATACCCTTTCCATGTTCGAGTAGATACAGGCCCTATAAGCTATTTAGAGGCATACGCTATCCAGTTTCATATTCAAGCTTTGTTAAAAAGCTTATACTACTATTCGGCCCTTGTGACGGCTAATTAGGTATATCATCATCACTCATGTGGTCTTATTTAATGTAGCCTCGTAATAGACTGGTTCCAGGCTAGGCCAATTTATATTTAGCCAGTGCGGGAGATCTTTATCTAATTTAACCAATCCTGGCTATAACTTCATTTTATCTTTCAGAGATAGTCAATTCATGCAAAAATATATGACAAGTATGTTATTTGTCATTATATTAGGCTATTATCATTTTTATTATTAACTAAAGTCGTTGCTTGTTAATGAAAACTAATTTGATGATTGTAGCAAGCCTCTAAAGGCCACACCGTTATCCAAAAAAACCCTTTCAACGGATCCAGGATAACCAGCATAGATAGAACCTGAATTTGAAGTCGGAGCCGGAGCCGGAGCCTTTCACATCAGTGTCGTGGAGCCGGAGCCGATGAGATAACGCATCGGCTCCACAGCCCTGCTTTTAAGTATCCTGGGTCAACTGTACAAAGCAATGGTAAATGTGACAAAGAGGTAAAAAACGAGTACAAGCGGGGTGGTGCGGATGGAGACGAATTTCCGCAGTCATGTGTGACAAGAGATTATCTGTGAAAATGAAAGGAAAGATTTTCAAGACGATAGTGAGACCTGCCATGATGTATGGACTGAAAACGGTACCATTAGCAAAGAGACAAGTAGCCGAAATGGAAGTAGGACAGTTGAAGATGCTTAGAATGTCTTTTGGGGTGACTAGAATGGACAGGATTAAGAACGATTACATCAGAGGAACTGCTCATGTTGGAAGGTTTGAGGATAAGATGCGAGAGGCTAGACTCAGGTGGTACGGACATGTGAAGAGGAGAGAGGAGGAATACATTGGAAGACGAATGCTGAAGATGAATCTACTGGGCGAAAGAAGACGAGAGAGACCGAGGCTAAGATACATGGATGTGGTGTCAGACGACTTGAAAGTGATCGGAGGAAAAGAGGAAGACGCGAAGGATAGAGCGAGGTGGAAGGAACTGATCCGCTGTGGCGACCCCTGATCGGGAAAAGCCGAAAGAAGAAGATCCCCTCGAAATATCTCTTCAAACATATTCCAGAGATATTCAAAACTTATCAGGAAGGTGAGGTTTGTGATAATCAGTCCATATAATCTATTGCCAATAATTAAATTTGAATGAGCATTGATAGAAGATTATTTACAGATATCATTTAGATTGATGTCTCATGCCTTTCTGTGAAAATTTACACTTCCTATGACGGGTCCCGTAGCAGGAACATTGTGACCGGACACCTCCATGGTGATGTTAATTATAACAAATTTATTTGAATAACCCACTGCTTGATGTAATGGTCAAAATATTCCATACAAGAAGCGCAACCGACTAACTACATCAATCCATGGATAACATGTTTGACTAAAACTAACTCACAGGACAATTTATAATAAGAATGAGTTTCCCAATTCAAACAACAATATTTAGAAAGACAGCGTTTAACAGACATTTGTACAACTCACCTTCAACACCACGACATCCAATGAAGCCATCAAGATTGACTGACTTTGCATTTAATTGGAGATATGTTGCGGCGTTCTCAATAGCATCAAGAGATTTATTAAGCCAGAGGAAGGGATTAAATTCTTCTTGATTTTCAACTGCTGCCGATATCCCTCCAATCCACACCAACAGGCAGATTTGAGGAATTAAATTTCTTTGATATTTCAAAATACCAAATGACACCATTTTACAGAGAATGTGAATAGCGCGGAGCTTATTTTAATGAATGCCAAGTATAAGTATCATTATTCCGATTGAAAGTATCAGCGCTTCGACTAGATGATGAACTCGCCAATCACATCATGAGTTTTTGCTTCTGTATTTCGGCTTTATACTTGTTCATTTTCACGGAAATAATTGTGCGTGTCAAAATACGCGATAATTCGTCCTCTTCAACTGACGCGCACTCAACACACCAGTGTGTTCCATATTGTTTCTATACGTATATTCAACATGCATTATTGCAATGCCAAAGTATCCACTTTTAGACTACATAAATGCATAGATTCCGAGAGGAATTTTGCATTTATGTCCGATACACATGCCACTTAATTCTATTGAATGATTATCTACATTATGGCATTTTGCAATTATGACATTAGTATGATGTAAATGCACACTATAAAAGTATATAAAAAAGTATACAAAAAACAAGAACTAAGCTGCCTCTGTACAGCGTGAGAGGAGAGATCGAGCATTGGCCTTTGCTAATGGAACGCCAAGCCGCTGGAAGCTATCTCTTCGAACCTGCTGCCTATCATGGTTCATGCGAATAGCTATTATGTCGCATATTCTTGTTAAGGCTGCTGAAGCTTCCTCTCCCAAGGCAGCGCCAGCCCAATTCGTTGCATTTCGGTCCATTTTTGATAAGCTTTCTCTTCGAGGCCGCCTGGAGGCAGACATCACCATTCGTACTCGCTTCATCAATGATAGAGGGCTTCAGCGGGTGTACAGTGGTGATGTCTAGTGCAACAGCCTGTCCGAGAGACCAAGATGGTACCGTCTGCAGGACGGGAGAGCTTCCGAGAGTTGTCCAATCCAATCCAGCACCTTGCTCTAAACACAGATTCAAAGATGCCTGACGGCAAAGACCATAAATGATGTTCCGGATCTCGTTGTGACGTCGGACAATGTTTGGTCCGCGTTCGCAAGTTAATACGTGGTAACCAAAACTGTCCATCAATTTTTCTGGGCACATTGGACACGTCATGTCTTCCTCAGTGATATATGTATATATATATATATATATTTATCTGGCGCTACGCGCCGAAGATTTAGGCTGTAATTTGAAAGGTAATATATCTTAATGACCGCTGACTGATGGAGAAATCGACATAATTTTCTTCTTCATTAAGTTAGAATACAGGAATGATGCCTTTATTAGTTGTACAAGATTTCTGTGTTAAATTATGAATTCCAAATTGATATTTTGACCATCTGAAGTGGTCATCATCAGAATTGCATTTTCTAAATCATCGCATTCACTAAATTATACAAAATTCAAAAAACATGGATAAGTGTTTAAAGCACTAATAACTTATTTCTAAGCCTTGCAGAATGAAATCAAAATCACTTGCACTTAAAAACTTAGCCTTAAAAATAAGAGACATCTTCACACATGAATTAATCAAGCAACTTGGATCTAACTGAGTCACTTTGTCCGTTGAGAGATGGGGAACGGAGTTTGATCAGCAGCATTTCATAAAGTAAAATGATCCTATCTGTTTGGGCACCTTTTTAAAATTCTGAAATTTGACAGTCGGATGTTCTTGTCGCCGTGTTGTTGCTGTTTATGTCTACCAATAGAAGATGACTGTTGTTTGTGTTCCTTCACACTCTCAAATAAATGACGCGATGTGGAGCCGATATAACGTGCTTCGTACAAGTCACATTTATATTCGTAGACCACATTGTGACTATTAATCATAGAGGGCTTTGGAACTGATGATGTTATTTATGATTTTATGTTTTGACTCCTCAATATTGGTGTAATGTTAGTACCAATTTGTGAGTTCAACGAATTCAACTTATTGTGCACAAATGTTGACTCCTTTTCATCCTTAAAAGAAAGAAAGATAATTTTTTTTCTACTTACTCTAATCGGTGTTAGATAATTACTTGATCAGGAAATCACGGACACATTTATCGATCAGTGATGATGGATACTGAAGTCGAGAAAGAATTCCTCTCAATCGTTTGACCTCAGAATTGAATATATTCCAGTCAGAAGTCAGTTGGAAAGCACGACTCAATAGTGTCTTTGCGATTTCTTATATGAAAAAAGACGTTGTCTTTTCTTGATATAAAGATATCGATAAAGGAAATTGACCTGTTTCGCTCCACTTCCATTGTAAACCGTAAAGATCGATGAAGTCTATTCAACTTGTTTAGAGATGCATTTGCCTCATTTCTGTCTCGACAAATCACAAAGATGTCATCGATACCTCTTATAGAATCTTGGCATTACAGTCACGATTAATAGTCACAATGTGGTCTACGAATATATTGGGTTGGATTTTAAAATAACCGATGCTGTTTGATGTAAAGTTTTATTCCCAAAGTTTCGTCTGTACACAGACCGGGATACTTGCTTCCCCTGACGCGGTCTGTGTACAGACAAAAATTTGGGAATAAAACTTTACATCAAACAGCATCGGTTATTTCAAAATCTAACCCAACATTATGCTGTGTAGGAGAAATTACGAACTGTTATAATTTCTACAAATTGTGACTTGTACGAAGCACGTTATATCGGCTCCACATCGCGTCATTTATTTGAGAGTGTGAAGGAATACAAACAACAGTCATTTTCTATTGGTAGACATAAACAGCAACAACACGGCGACAAGAACATCCTACTGTCAAATTTCAGAATTTCAAAAAGGTGCCCAAACAGATAGGATCATTTTACTTTATGAAATGCTGCTGATCAAACTCCGTTCACCATCTCTCAACGGACAAAGTGACTCAGCTAGATCTAAGTTGCTTGATTAATTCATGTATGAAGATGTCTCTTATTTTTAAGGCTAAGTTTTTTGAGAGCAAGTGATTTTGATTTCATTCTGCAAGGCTTAGAAATAAGTTATTAGTGCTTTAAACACTTATCCATGTTTTTTGAATTTTGTATAATTTAGTGAATGCGATGATTTAGAAAATGCAATTCTGATGATGACCACTTCAGATGGTCAAAATATCAATTTGGTATTTTTTTCTGTCAAAAATGTGTAGTCGCAAAACTTTCGCAAAAAAGCTTATCCTAAAAAATAAGAGACATCTTCACACATACGCGCATTTGCTGTGATTCGATGCTCACGTTGTCAATTTTTTAAAATGACGCTGAATCGCCGAAAGTAAGATTATCTGGCAAAATTTTGTAGGTTTCTGGTGCAGAGTATAACATTTAACATTCCTACACTTCACTTTTTTTAAAATTCAAATGTTCAAATTTTACCGGTATTCGATGCTTTTTTAAAATTCAACTTTTTTCTATACCCCACGTGAGAAAATAGTTTTCAGTATACTACTTATTAATAAATTCAGTAGCAATCTTCGACATTCCTCTTGACTGATAAAATATTCATGTTACTTGATTGATTGTAAGAATTATGTTAAATTTGTATACTATAACTGCAATAATTCGATTAAAATTACAAGTTCAAATGCTGTACGTACGCAACTTGCTCGAGCTGTAAGCAAGAAGTTTTTTAGTGACAAAATTACAAGGCAGGCTTTCGACCTTTATGGAACAGGCCTAATTAACGTTAGCGCGGCTGTCATTTTTCAAACTTCATAACGAGAATTTTACTTGTTTAGATAATTGAATTTAATTGCAAACTTTACAAAAATATTTTAGATTTGAATGAGGCCATCAATACTATTTTCTTCTTACAAATTGATACACTGTGCCTGATCTCGCTTGCTACCATTAAATTTTATATACTGCCTACATTTAGATATTATGTTAGACTAAAGGCTAAGTTCGCAGTGGTATTATGTAAGCTCAGTGGACCTTAATAAAAATGACTATACCAGGAGAAATATTAATGTTCAAACGTTAACAAATTTTGTAGTTAAAGTGCTTCCATCCACAAATGAATTCTACGTAAAATAACAAAAATACAGAGTGGATTTGTAATAACAAAGGATATATTGAAACAAATAAAAACTGCTCTCAGTTAAATATCCATCAAAAATTCACTTTCCTCTTCGTCTCACGCCACTTGCGGACGTTCCTTTTTGGCGTACACCATAGCCAAACGATCGTTTTTCCTTCGCTTATCTCCAGAAGCGCTCTTTCGCTGCTATCGCAACCTTCAGACGCTGAA